>CM073773.1:25142980-25179675 GCA_037158775.1 Hetaerina titia
ACCTTGCACAGCCTTAAAGCATGTATACTAGTATTTCCTCTCTCCTCTCATTTTATATATTCTAATTTTCCTGTCCTCAACATCATCCTAACATTCTAAGTTCCTATTATAACTAATTTGGAGTTCATCTGTGTCTTCTGTGCCGCTACTGTTGCTTTTCCTTTTCAAGAATTTTATGAGATGATTGCTGCAAGACCCTTACTTCCATCACTGCCTGGCCAATTGGGCTGAATCCCATAGTTGCCAGGACGTATTTTCTCTATAGTGGCCATTGCTAAATTCTAGGGCTAAATAATTGAGGTGGTTTCCCATTTCCTTCCTCAGTTGTGTATTCAACATAACACTAATTCACTCACTGGGGTCAAATGCCTTTATAGCCACCTCACTGATGAGCAGATGTTGTTTGAACTTCCTTCCATCTGGCTCCTATCCTTCAACATATCTGATATGGATGACCCCCACCAGGAGCAAATATTAGTACAACTATCAGCCCAGCTCTAGGGGTCATCAGAACTCACAAGCCCTTCCACCATATCGAGGTTGTAATCCATGGGGATTAGGAGCATTCGTATCAATCCCAAAAAATTTGTGGATCATGGTTGTTTGATTGACAGTTAGTTATCAGGTCTTAGAAGAGGCTTTGATGTTAGAGGACAGATTTTATAATGAAAATTTAGGATGTAGATTTTATTTTCATTCCGTTGTACCTTATTTCTTGTGCAAAACTCACCCATGTCTGTTAAAGTTAGGCATGTAGGCTCATTTACCACAGAAGATTGATCAAACCATAATATAGAAGTATCATCAGCAAATGAGGTCACTTTACTTTTAGGTAAATGAAACTGTAGTTCATTATTGCATTTGTTTTACTTATTAAGTCATATTTTCCAACTTTGAAGTCTTTGTTCATGTGAGTAAGCATCTAAAAGTTTCAATCATAAAAATCTGGGTTTTTTATCATTAAATTATCTATTATATTCTTAAGAGAAATATCAATGATGGAGATTATATTTTATCAACAGAAGGGGATGGAACTCCTGAAGCCCACTGAAGATTGGGGACCCGCTCACTTGAGAGAGAAAATAATGAATGCCTCGAACAAGGAAAGTAAATTCAATTACTTGGGCTATGATAACACAGCATGTGAATTTGATGTTATTAGCTCTCAGGGTATGAATGAATAATTGAAACCTCTGTGCTGAACATGGTTTTTTGATGGCTGTGATTTTTTTTAAACTTTTGTGAAAGATGATGACTTGCTGCATGTATTTATAATTCCATTTTTCATAATTAAAAAAATGTAATACTCAGATTTTTTTATTTTGACAGACCAGTGAAAGATATTTTATTCCATTGACTGTTATAAAGAGTATCCTTGAAGCAGATTGTGAAATTTTGTTTCTAATGGAACAGACACTCCAATACTAATCATGTATCAAATATGTGATGCACCCTTGTTTTATTGCTACATTCCAAAAATCATTTTGTACGCTGTATTTACCAGAATGTTTCCCACTCAGCCTCCATCAATTTCTCTGTTACTTGGTAAGTTAATAAAATGTTCAATATTATCACAAATTAAAAAATCTGAAAACATTTATTTTTTCCAGTCTTATGCCTAAAGGAATGTACAAATTGAGTTTAAATTTGTTTAAGCCTATAACCCGAAGGGTCCCAAAATGGGCAAAAATGACCACCGGCGACTTCCACCTGACCATCCTCTGTCATCTCGGGATGATTCGTAACTGCATTTTTCGTAGTCCTAAGCATCAAGAAGGGCCTTAACATTGGCAAAAATGACCTCCGGCGATTTCCACTGACCGGTGTATGACCCCTAATGAGCTCATTACTGGAGCTCATCTGTCCCCATCGCCACCTGGTTGCTTGAAGCCCTCTCATAGTGTTCCCTAGAAGAGATCTTAGTCGTTTTATACTGCGCAGAGGGACCCATAATGAGCAAAAATGATCCCTCCCAATATCCACGGTACCGCATTCGATCTTCTCGTGGTGTAATCTCGCTTAAATTCTCCCCAACTAACATCTCTGCACTAATGTATCGCCGCTAACGTCTGAGCCCTTCTCTCCCCCTTATGTTCCCCTACAGTTGCACGTTCTCAATATCATCCCCACACTAACGTTCCCACTTTCGTCTCCTAACTAACGTCCTCGAAATTACTTTTCTGTGCTAACATCTTGGCACAAACGCTTCGTTACTAATGCCCCCTGGTTTCCAAGTTATCTACAATAACTCTGATCACAAAAAAAAGTAAAATACTACCACAAATGAGAGTTAAGAAACCCCCCAAACACCGAATACTGGAGAAAGAATAGAAATACAAAAACTAGCAGATGTTTAAGGTATGTTAGAAGAAGAAGCAGTTGGAGAAATATCTTTTCAGACACTAGCATTATGACAAAACTCTTACACACAAAAAAAAAAGGTTAGCCATATAATATGGCCTAATGATTAGTAAAGCATGAGTAACAGGTTGAAAAAATGAATGAAATTGAATAAACGAAAATGAATGAAATGCATGAATGAAAAAAGGTGACATAGCCCACAGTTATAATACTCATTAACAATCGAAGCTGACTTAATGTAGAAAAGTCACTCTTTTTTTAAATCAAAGTCAAAATTAACACGAAATGTTGACCTAAATATTGTTACACTTTCATAGAACTACTTGTAATCAGCCATTAGATGAAATTAAGGATATGAAAACAGAGACAAACACCAGCAGTAACCATGTTAGAAGGATGAACTAATAGACAAAATGCAAGAGTTACTTTAAACATATTATATTTTAACAATTTTAATCATAAGCATCATTCAGTTTTCAGATCGTTAAAGTAAATATTCGATATTCATGGAATACCCCATTTTACTTTAGAAAAAACAAAATGGTAAAAGTACATTAAGTAGAGTGGTCCAATAATTTGTTACATCTTAACTGAGGAAGGGTAAAATATGTTGAGCATCCAGTTGTAACATAGGTTTCTTATTAGGTACAATGATTAACATCCACCACCAATGTAATTACCAACAATGTATCACAAAATACAACACACATTCAACATTGCTGAACAGGTCAGCATTTCTTACAAATTTATCAACTAGCTAGCTACATTTGTATCAAAATGGTTTCTTGAAACACTGATTTATGGAAACATTTGTTTGGATCCTACTATGAACCTTTAAATTTGGACCAATCATGGGTAAGAGCTAAATAATTTACTTGTTAGGAAAACTAAAATAACATCACTGTATAACAAATTTAAAACTTTGTGATCGGCTGCAAATCTCTTTTGACTGTGCCACAGACACACATATACATGTGTGTGTGTATATATGTATACATACACATATGTATATGTATACACACACATGTATTTATATGCAAATACATAAAAATTTATATAGATGATGTGAAAGCACTCAAGAGAGCAAAAATATAATGTTTGGACGGCACAAGAGAACACAAAATAAAATAGATGACACATAAAAGGACACTCACATTTTAGATTGTTTGAACTTTTAGCCTTCTCTGAGGCCTTTTTCCTGAAGGGGGAAGAAGGCCTCGAGGGAGAAGACCTCAGAGAAGGCCTCTAAAATTCATCCTTTTACTTGTTATCTATTTTGTTTATATATATATACATATATGATACATAATATCTTCATGATAGAACACATAGATAGACGTATAGATATATTGAGCTATGTATAGATATACATGTGTATACGTGTGTGTTTGTTTGTGTGTGTGAGTTTGTGTGTACAGGTAATTTCTTCTTCCCTCTGCCAATGGATTGAATGTTACTCACAGAAAATAATATTGAAGTCATCATGAACTTAATCAGTGAATATAAAGGTACAGTTGGTCAATACTTTCTGATTTTATAATAAAATGGCATCAAAATCCCTGTACCTAGTGATGATAATCATGATTGAAAACAAATGCAGAAAGTAAAGTAAGACTTAATTGACTCTGAAAATATTTACAGAAATACTGACTACAGTCAACCAGGTAAAACAATTTAGTACAGCATACTTGAAATATGCACTAATTTTGACTTGATTGGTGTGTTTAATATGTTCCATAGTTTGTGTACTTGGAATATATTTTGTAAATAATGTATATTTTTTAATATGTCAGTGACTGGAATTCTGATGTTCAAAACTCGCAATTACATATTTTTGTGCCCGTAGAGACAAAATATGTGGCGTATTACTTCAATAAGAGGTAGAACTGAGAATATGCACCCTTTGTAATGGTGCAGCACATTGGCATGGAGAAGAGATTTGTCAATAATTCAACCCATTGGAAATCATTATAGTTTTGCCGGCACATTTCTTGGTGAAGGTTTTTTTCCTATAACCCAAGACAAAAAATATTCGGTGATATGTGCATAATGGATAAACAGTATAACTCAATAATCACACAGTTCCACATTATACTAGAACTATGTATACCAAATCATAAACTTGAGATTCACAGCCAGTCTTTATGGTACATGGGAAAACAAAGGCATCCTCATTCAATCACAAATAGTATAAGTTGTTTACAAATATCATCATTCTTACATTCTACATATGTGTATATATGTACAAAGATATATCACGCTTTTTTTTTCAATGGATTTTCCACAGAAAAAAATTTCTCACGTCATCACATGGCTCATGACACGAAAAAAAATCTCAATTTTTTTTATAACTTACGGGCTAGCCTGCACAAAAACTGCAGTGGAATATGGGATGCGATGTCCAAATTTTTTTTAACGCATACGAAACTCTCCTCGAAAGAAAATCTGCGAATTCGAGCAAAATCCAGTGCATCCAAGACGATGATCACTTTTTTCCCCCAGAAGAGTATGTTCTTCTCCCGTGATTCTCAAATCCTTACTCCTGACCCCGCCTTCTCTCCCCCTCCCACCCACGGGGGTTAGACCGGCCAACACTTGCCCTGCCCAGCGCAGTCCGAGCCCCCTCGCCTCAACCTCGAACCCCCACCGCCACCGACGCCCCCATTGTTCTGCTCCACACGCAACCTGCTGTTCCCTTCCGGGGTGCCCCCCCTTTGCTCCCCCGCCCAACTCTGCCCCCCCTCACTCTCCCGCCGGAGGTCACTGACACAGCCGTTGTCAGGAAGCAGCCTGGAGCAGCTGAGCGGCGTACCCATGTCCGGCAGGCTCGCCGTCCGCTGAGGCAGAGCGCCCCCGCGCCTCGCCCGGAATTCCGCCTCCCGGAACATCTCCAGCAGCCTGCTCTCCGGGGGATCCATACGCGACGACCCCAGACCCCTCACCAGGCGCTCCAGGCTCGACCTCGCCCGGCCCTTGGTCATCGAGACCAGAGCCTGTAGCGGCGTCCCGGATGCCGCGGTCGCGGCGGCCGCAGTCGCCGCGGCGGTCACGTACGGGGTCGAATGCGCCCCCTCCAGGGGCTTCCACCTCACCACGTTGCGGGTCTTACCGCCCGCCGAGGCCGTCGAGGGCCTTCGGCGGGAGGAGGCGGGCGGCAATCTCGTCTGCGGCAGGGGAGGCCCGGCTCCAGAGTCTTCCGGTTTGACCCCCCCGGGGAAGGACGGCTCCGGTCTGATTCCGGGCGTTGTGGGCTCCGGGGTTGAGAGCTGGAGGGTCGAGGAAGCCCTCGGAGGCGGCTGGAGGAGGTGGTGCTGGTGCGGCGCCGGGTGCTGGGAGGGCACCTGGAGCCGCCCCTCACCACACCCTCCCCCGCCGTTCTCTGCCCGGTTCTTCCCGCCGCAACTGGTCGAGGAGCTCACCACCACTTCCCTGCCGTCTTCCTCCACCGAAGAATTGCTGTTTGAATGGCCCTCGTGGCTCCCTTCAGTGTTCCCAACAAGGATCTGAGATGAGAAGTTCGATCTGCGTAAAAAGAATGCATTTTTTTATATCTATTATGGTTTTTGCTTTTTTAATATCGAAGAGGAAGATGGAATAGTTCCATGATGATGCATGCAGAGGCAGTGTGGTGTGGAAAACTCCGTGGATGCAATGAATGACGCAGCTAGCATCTTTGTATGCATTGTGGGATGGAAGCAATTGTGTCATGCTCGTGGGTGGTTGGAGAGAGGAAAGGGTGGTGGCCAAGTTCTCCTGTGGGGAGCCAGTGGTACAAGCACAAGGTTCCATCTTGGATAATTTAGGATATTTTCCTTGATGAGTGGCAAACCTTGAATATTGCTTGGATTTATCCAGTTGATTACATTAGAACAGTATTGATACACTGACAAAAAAAAGGCATAAGTAGCAGCATATAAGGACTCTAAGTTTGATTTCCCACATAGCAAAGGTATTACTTTGGATAATCAAAAAAAAAAGGATGGACAAGAGAGCAATAATTACCAACAGGAGACGATCAGTTGGTGCTTAGAAAGGGGATGATATGCATGATGCAGGAGTGGAAGTGGTAAGGGAACTCTTCAAATAATCTACATTTGAGGGCGATGAATGATTATTGAGCCAGTCAACCAAAATGTTGCACCCCAGCATTACTGTGATAGGTATGGGATGAGAATCATCATAGGAAAGTGAAGGTTATAAGATTCTTATGAAATAGGAAGACTATAATAAGAGAAAACTGGAGGAATTAAAATAGAGCAGATAGGCAAGTTTCCAACATTTAGAAGTGTTTTACAAAAGGGTGTTACCCACGCATTAAAAGATAATAGAAATCAAGGAAGCTTTTGAATAGAGGTAAAATTTTAATATGGAACATGGTTTGGAAACTTAGTCATCCAGACAAAGGGATAACCATAGATTGGAAGAAAAAATTTTGAAGATTTGGGTGTGGAGAATAATAGGAAAAAAAATGAACTGAAAACACAAATGATGACATTTTAGAAATTGAAGGGAAGAGATTATTTTAGTGGGAAAATTTTGAAGTGATCAGGACAAAATGAATGCAAAAGATACTGAAAAGCAATTGGATAAAATGAAGATACCAATGCAAGGAAGATTTTTATTTGTGGGGTAGAAAGTATGCAGAACTGAACAATAAATTATTGTACTATGTGGTATGAGATTTAAGAACAATTTCACAACTGCTTCTCTGGATCAATGGTTGAAACCCTACCCGAATTCTAAATCGGCATAGATGTAAGAATATGCAAGATGACCTCCATGTGGGTGCTCTTTATCTTTCAAACCTCCCAGACTTAAGGTTACCGACTATAGCTATCCAATAGCATCCATCCCATCACCTCCTTGTCTTTTAACACTCCACTTTTTACCCTCTTCCCTCCAATCTCCCTGCCTATATTTGCCACTCTACCCCGAAAACAGCACTCTGGGGAGAGACACCACGAATGTCTGAAAAGTTAATAAGTCCCAAGCGATGTGATCTACTTGCCTCAGGTCCTTTACATTGGATATTAATCCTATGACAAGGATTGACCCAAATTCTAACGTACAATAACACTGCCTGAGCATAAAATTATAGCTCATTAACAGTTAAGATTATTTGCATCAATGGTCAATTTGGTTTACCTGAATTGGGGACTACACTATCAACACACACAGGGATATGAGAAAAATTTCTAAAACCATGGACCAACTTTAAGAAACCTTTTCACACAAACCTGTTCTCACTCTCTTACTGGCAATCACAATGGTAGTGACATATTTTGCCAATGTAATGAATTAAATATGAAATAATCTCTTACCAACAAGCATATTCGATCAAAAGTCATGAATAGATCTCGGCCTAATAGGTGACAAAAGAAAATAAATGCCTAAATTATCTGTGGATCAGAAAGAGGATTAAATATGGTTGGTGATGAATGAAAATAGGCACATCGGCCACAAAATTGGTTGTCTGCAGTGCTCCAGAGGAAGGCTATTAGCCACAACATTTGATTGGTGTCCAGGGACAGTTCCACCTACCGACCAATGTTCTCATCTTTTGTCTGCGATGAGGTAGCTTGCGGGGAGTGTCTGTCAGTCCTGTTTTGACCAGTTGGCATCCTGCGAGAGTGGACGGGGGTCATGGTCTCAGGGAAGGTAGCACGACTCGCCAGATCTATGCGGCTGTAAGAACTCTTACAGCCCCTTTGTGGAGGGTAGTTGACCCTTCCATCAAAGTCATGCTCACTCTCCTCCTCTTCCTCCACTATCTCGGGCAAAAACATCGACTGCTTCTCCTCCGGAACCCTGACAAGCCATAGGAAAGAGGGTGAAAAGCATTCAAATTAATATGTTCCATAAAAACAGAAATGTTAAATATTACCACCTCATCCTTTTTTTTATGAAGCAGTGCTAACATTCTCTAGATGGTAATCACTGGAAAAGTAGTGGATGCATGCAGTAGATTTGATGCTGGAATGAATGCTGATGCACTAATGACTTTTTAAAGGAATATTTCATATTGATACATTCTAGAATCATTTATTCATAAATTAGTACTTAATTCTATTTATGATTGGAAGATAAAGGTTTAAAGTAAATTAAACCAAGGAAAATGAAAAAAAAATGTTGAAGGGATATAGAAAACAGTAGTTCAATGATACTTCTGCAGTGTTTTGACTTATCAGAAATAACTACAGAGCTGGCACCTGCCCCATAGCATAAATATAACCTTTTTAAGGACTTAGAAAATGAGAAGAAAGACTTGTTCACAGCACCTATAATGGAAGAATTCAAACTTTTTTAGTACTAAATGAAAAAGCAGCAATATGTGAGGACTATAAGACTATACATTTGATAACATGCAATGAAGGTAGTGCACAGTATGGCCAACAAAAGGATGGAGAAGAGGGCAAATGGCTACTTAGGAGATTATCAGTCAGGGATCAGAAAGGGGAAAGACACCAGCAAGATTTCATAGCAATAACAAGGTCACTGAAAGGGAGAGTACAGAAAACTTATAAATATAAAATTTATTTATTGGTTCAGGGATTTGAGAAGGTATTTTATGGAGTAAATTGGATTTGTATATTAATAATAGAACAAAGGAGTATACTGGGTGAGGAACCTTTACATGTACAAGACTGCTTAGGTGTTCAAGGCAGGGGGAAAGTAAGGAGTGGGGTTTTAGGATAGGTCACAGGAAAGGGTTGCCCAATAGCAACCATCATTTTCAACATAGAAGTGGAGAAATGACAATAGAGGCTTGAGAAGGGCTGAAGACAGATATGAAAGTTGGTGGGGAATTTATAAAATCAGTTAGGACTTGTGGAGGAACCAGCTTTAATTAGCCAAGAGGTCAAAGGATTACAGTCATTATTGAGAATATTGCAAAATTACTGTGATAGTTATGGAATGATGATTTGAATAAAGGTAATAAGTGTCTAGAGAAATTGGAAGGGTAAGTTAAACATTAAGTTTGGATGACATAAACAAGAGCATATAGAAGAGTTCGCCTATCTGTTTTGGATAAAGTTTGTCAAAGTATTAGGAACATAAGTAAGAAGAATTGCATCAGGCAAAGAAGCTTTCACAGAGAGAATGATTTGACAACAAGAACCTTGAACCAGGTAGTAAAGAAAATACTAGTAAAAAATTGATATGGAGTGTAGTTTTTCATGACGTAGGAATTTGGTCATTGAGATAAGAGCTCAATTGTCAGTTGGAGGGTATCGAGATAACGGATGTGGAGAAGATTGTAAAAAGTGAATTGGAGGAATAGAAAACAAATGAGGAAGTGTTAATCATGGAATGAGAAGGCTCAAGGGATGAATTCAAAGGTGGTAGATAAAGTGGATTATTGAATGGCAATAAAATGTGGGAATATTTTTTAAGCAAATTAGAGAGATAAAAGAAATAGTGGCTTTGAATGGTATGAAGAGAGATATAATTTTTGTAGACCCAAAGAATATTTTTATGGTGTTTAGTCTAGTGTTAAGGAAACTTAGGCATGTATCACTTATTAATTTCTGTGTCCATCAAAAACTACCTTGGCTGGTTTTAGAAAGTGTTAATATTTTAATAATTTGAAATGCTTTCATTGGCAGCATTATTTTATTAGTGAATTCATTCAAAAAGATGTCCTTTTCATCTGGAATATTTGTTAAATAGATTCTTAGACAAATAACCTTGGTCAAAAATATTTTCACGATCATCATTTTTCTATCCACAATTAATGGACTCGTTAGGCTGGATAGACACCAGCTAATTCATATATTTAATGTACTCACATCATATCGTGCACGGACCCCCTGTATGTCTTCTTTTTGTATGCCACGGCTGCTTTCGTATAGGGCAAGGTGAGATCGGTAGCATTGAAGTACATGTCTTTTACAATGGGGGGAATTCGCGTGAGGAGTGTGTCAACACCCAAATAGGAAACCTAGGAATGTGCAAAAAATGGATAGGTTTGGCTATTCAGTCAGGTTCTAAGTTTTAAATACAAAATTTCACCAAAAAAATCTAAATATTTTCAAGCAAAAAGAAAAATATCATAGATGCCCTTTACCTTTATGTGCCTATCAATTAGCCAGTTTAGCTCAAAGTCTTCGTCATCATCCCCAAAAGGATTGATCAGCTGCTCTGCAACCTGAAAATATTATCAATAAAAATAACATATAGGTTATTCATATTTAATATTAGACAGCAACTCATTTTATTTCCTGTTGATAGATTAATCAATACATTTTTGGTAATTTTTCTCCAATTTCTGTGTATGCCATGCTATTTTAAATAATTATTTTCACTATTGAATGTTCTGACAAGGACCAGCATTAAAATAAAATGAAAACTTCAACTTCAAAGAAACTATGCTGTGACAGTAAATTTTAATGGAGTCATCCACTGGGTGTATATTACATTTCAATAATTTCAGAGTGAGAGTAAAATCATCGGCTTTGACGAGAGTTCAAACCCAGATTCCTCAAAATTCGGCTGAGTGCCCTAGCCAGTTAATCTATTGAGGCTTCCTCTTACACTCCGTGATTTCTGGGGCTTTGGGAAGGGAGAGGAATAATGTGATAAAATACCATACATACAATGTCAAAGGCATTCATGATTGTGTGCAATGCACCACAGGCCATGAGGTTAAAGCCAACTTTAAACACTAGTAGTGTTTCACCATTGACAAATTCCAAGAAAGTGCGAGAGATGCCATTCCAATAACAATGAAAGCTCATTTTATTAAATGAATTGTATACTCATGTGAGAAACTGTCTGTGTTGGAGAGAATTCATCTGTCATCCCAAATGGTTCATTAATAATTTCTTCAATTATATAACTACTTTCATTCCTGGTAATTTATCAAATTCAAAATGCTGCATTTTTTTGCATATATTTTTACATTTTTCTCCATTATGCTATTTGTATCCATATTCTCTAATGAATGCGTTTTTTATCATCATTAGCTATGTAAGTGAGATGAGTGATATTAATGTAATTAATGCAGCATTGCAGAACTCTCTCCAAAAATCATCCAGTTGTTAACAGAAATAAACTTCTAGTAAGTATTCTTTCGGAATAATTCCAATCATTATTATATTTCTGTGTTAGCAGTTTTGTGATATTAAGAACTATAAGAGTCGGGGAGTAGTTTTGAAAAAGAGAAAAGTATAAGACAGGGTTCATCAGTTAACATGAATAGAAATTTTAAATTTGCAAAGCGACTTCCACTGGATTTCCTGAATTCTGAATTCCTAGCATTTTTTCATTTTTCTCTATAAATCAAAGTTTCTAGCTCTACTCGATAATAAAAATGAAACACATGATGGATATAGCTGAAACTTTAACAGCAATCTAGTAAGATATGAGGATTGCTAACATCAAAACTTTTCCTACACTACTAGCACTATCTCTTGAATTTTCTGAGAACTAAATGAAGAACTCGCATTGAAAATAGAAGCAACAAATGATAAACATATTGAATTTTGAAAAAAATTGCTAAACTTTAAGTATGCATTCCTTATCTAATATTGACACATCTGTATTATATTGAAACAATTCAAACAAATACATGCCTCATGTTATTTTATTTTTTCTGGTTTTGCAATTTGAATTGAAATATAGTATAGGATAAAACTTAAATGTATACAGACTCAATGACAAAATACATGTTAACTCTATACTTTAATCATCAATACTATAACCCTATAACAACCTTTAGTAGTCCCATGAAGAAAAAAAACTGCAAAATTGTGAAAACTGGAAGGTATATGTCGACCTCCATTTGGTAACCTTTGCTTTTCCCTTCTACAAACTGCCTCCCAACAAGTGCTGCCATGAAGAAGGAATAGGTTGCTATGGTGACCACCTTGAAGACATATTAAACATAAGTATTCATTAAAATCTTATTTTACAAGTCTATTTACAACTATGCATTAAGGCTACTTCTGCGATGAAGTTAACATTGTTGGTGTACCAACTTACAGAGAGTATGGAGCAAGCCCTTGTTCCAAGCATGATTCCAACTTAGTTTTACAGTAATTTGATATGGATGACGTGATACACAGTAGGGAGAAGTAAATAGTAACTATGAAATGTAATGCTCTTAAGATAAAAACTTGAATGGCCATTGCAATGGAAATCAAATGTGACAAGTAACAACTATGAATATCCTAAATTGGTAATCCAAAGTTTGCTCAGTATCATTGAGCAGCCAGGAAAAAAATTATTGGACAGAGATTGATGCTAATCTTATACTGACTAACTATTGGTTAGCCACTGAAGTCTGTGGAGTTGTAAAAATTTACTGATGCCATTTGCCAAAAACAAAATTGAAAGTGACCACATGGAATCAACTGTGCTCAACACATTCCAACTATTTTTGTGCAGGTAAAATTTCTGAGAGGAGCTACCATCCAACTCTCTGAGTAAGCCACTGGCTTACTTATTCTTAAATCAAATCTCTTTCTAAGGAAATTAGCTTCAATATTCACTTATACATATTATTCACTCTTAACAAATTCCTCTTTTATCCATTACATTTCTTAGTATGCCAAAGTAGAAATATTTTTGCATTGACATTCAATAGCAATCGCAAATGACTTACCTGAGTATATACTAATGGAATGCTGACCCAGTCATAGCTCCAAAGAAGACCACATTTTGATCGGAACTCTGAGAATTCCTAAAAAAATAACATTTCTTTATTAATAAAACTAAGTATTTCCATATAAAATGCATTTAGTTTTGTCCAGTTTGGGATGGTCATTTACCAATCTGATCCATTTGAAACACATCAGTGCTTAGGAATTAACAATTAAAATTGATATCTCTTTTCTAAGGACACTTCATTGATATAGTATGGCCCCTTTATTATGCTATTTCATTGCAATGGCAATTGTTTTGGAGTTTTCTGCTAGAAATATTTCTAGTAATTGTTATTCATTTGAAGGTAGGATTGATTCGATTGTGAATTTATTATAATATGTAAATAGACCCAATGAAAGGGGTAGTTATAATTTGGAAATGCACTTTTTTTACATGTTTTTTTCATGGAAATGGGCTGATAAGTGTAATATTAATCATTTACCTCCATAATGATTTTCAGTCCATTAGAATCTGTGATACGGCGAGCCTGCCGAGTCTCCTTCAGGAGACTAACAAACCAGGTGCATGGTATCCAGTAAGTGTTGAACTCCACACTTGGCACTGAGCGGTACATTTCCAACTCCAGCTCTGTCATGAAGCCTTGTGAAAATAGTTGTAAATTGTCTATATTAATAATATTGAAGATCAAATAAAATGGTAGCAAGAAATCAAGACCTCTACGACCTCTAGGTTAAAATAAGAAGGGGAAAAACTCCGTAATGGCCATAAATGGTAAATAAAGTAAAAAAAAATAAAAAAATGGCCGTAATAAACAGCCACAACTCTCGTCAGACCAAATTGATGTGTTGGTTTTCACAGGAACCACGTAAGGGACCAACCACAACATTGGAGTTTTTTCCCCTTCTTATTTTAAATAATACAGTATCTAATTTAAGAATAATAATGCTTCTCCCAAGACATAGGAATTTATTCAAGATAGAAGTGTGAAAATCATTGATTAATGTTTATTTGGTAGTTTTATTATATAAGGCAGGTTTTGGATGGACCTAAACATGGGCAAATCAATGACTCTCTAAAGTTTGCATAACAAGACACTCTGACAGCCTACACTACTTGAAACTTATCTTCAATTCCTCATACTTCCTTCTTCCCTTCATTCCATCCAACATACTTATACTATTGCTCCCCATACCTTACCAGCCTAACATCCTCCCCTCTATCACAGTATTCAAACTATGAAAAAAATGAATGAAAACTATGAAATATAAAATTGAACAATATGAATAAAATTGCATTTGAAAAGGGCCATGGTCAGACTAGTAATTGCACCCTTAGGTCTGCTCTAGAACTGATATTATGTCTCTCCCCCTTCAGCAAAAAACAGTCGGTAAGTAAAATTTATCCTTAATCCTTTGTACCGGTACCTCTGTGCCTGGGTCCAGATTACACTATATCCTAGGAATTGGTATAGAGTATCTTAATAATTCAAGGTTAGAAACCTTAGGGAGCACAACCTAGTTTCCATCACGGGTACAGGTACTCAGTGACTGAGGTATTTGGAAATAATTCTAGGTGCTGGTACCTAGGGCAAGGACGTTTCTTGGTATTCAAAGAACTAATCCTTTGGTTTTTCCCTTATCATGCCTCACCTGAGTCAACAACGTGCTCCAGTGTCGGGAATCGCCTCTTGACGGCCGAGCTGATGGAGCGTAGAACAAGAACGAGAGAGAGATTGAGGTAACGCATCAGGGTGCGCCGGGCCAGGCGTCCTGTCTCGTCGTCACCATTGACATAGAGCGCCACGCAGTGCATCATCCTGCGGAGGGAGTGAGCGGCACCTTGATCGGACGGGGAAGCTCAGTCAGTGTCCGCTGTCTCTCTCTCCTTCCCACCCTCCCTCCCTCCCCCTCCCACACTCATTAACTCAATCGAGACTCAGGACTTAAAAAGAGTGTCCCTGTTGTATTGTGTGCCCTGCGCAGGCACACATCTGTCTCGTGGTCCCACCACTCTTCTCACGCTCCCCTCCCCCTGAGGGCAGAAAGGAGAGAGAGAGAGGCAGGGGGATGAGGAGGGGGGGGGGAAAGAGAGCGAGTTATGGAAGGGGGAGGGTGGTTGGCGGTATGGGAAGAGGTATGGTGCAGATCCACCAGCCAGAGTAATTAAATTATCATGAACAAAAGTTACCCCCCGCCAACCACCCCTAATTCCCACCCCAAGTGAAACCCTGTTCCTCTTATACCCTTATTGAAGGAGGTACGTGCTAAACAATGAGAGAAATTCTAGAATGAAGAAAAGCTCATAAATTAAAATTACCAATGGTGCCGTCAAAGATATTAACAAGATAAAATAACTATCTGTAATACAAATTTTATCATTAACCATTATCTTTTTTAAACATATCCATGGAGCTACTTGAAGAAATTTCAAGAAACTGCGGGAGATTCCGCAGCAGTAACTTTTAAGGGAATCATTCGCTAATATGCATTACAATGCAACAATTTCAGAGTTTAAAAATCATTAGCCTTGACCAGGATTCGAAACCGGATCCCTCGATGCCCGATGTCCGTGCGCATCGCGCACGACTATGAATGTCTGTGACATTGTATGTACGGCATTTCGTCACAACATCTTGTTCATTTAAAAGCCTAAAAATTTCAGAGTTTAAGAGGACGCCTCGGTATAGCTTAACTGGCTTAAGCACTCGGCCGGACATCGGGGGATCCGGGTTCGATACCCGTCAAGGCGAATGATTTTTACACTCTGAGATTGTTGCATTGAACCACTTGGAGGATAGTCTCATAGATGTGAATAAGTAATTTAAGCGAAGAAGTGAAATGGAACTAATGTCATGTTAAAAACACCTTACAAGAAGGGACTGACAGTTCCTTCTTGTGTGTCATGTTAAAAACAGCTTACAAGAAGGGACTGAAAGTTCCTTCTTGTAAGCTGTTTTTAACATGACATTAGTTTCTGCAGCGTTTTCCCAATCAGGAAGCAAAATTTCACAGGGGTGCGCGGTTCACTTAAATCTGCCATGATGGAAAACCAGGAGAAAGCAAAACTGCTTTTTCAAAAAGAATTGTTGCGACTGATCTTGGCCTTGCCAAATGACAGCAATGCCTTCCTAGAACTTGTAACGAGTTGCACTGTGCTCACCTAGTGTTTCTCTACACCCTCCACCCCATCGCCCCACAACTGAATTTCCCCTCAATCTAGCCACTTTCTTCCTGACAAGAAAGCTTTCTCGTTCCAAAATTGTTTTGAAATACAGACCAAGGGCACAGCGATGGGAACGAGGATGGCGCCATAATACGCCAATCTCTTCATGGGCCAACTTGAAGAGACTTTCCTTTCACAGCAACCCTTCCAACCTCTTTTATGGCTCCGCTACATAGACGACATTTTTATTCTCTGGACACACGGCTCTGAGTCTCTTGACAATTTCTTATCGGCCTTAAATTCTTCTTTCACTATTAAATTCACTTCTTCCATTTCAGAATCCACCATCACCTTTCTTGACACCGACATCTCACTTCACAATAACAAATTCACCACTTCAGTACACATCAAAGCCACTAATCATAAACAATATTTACACTACACGAGTTGCCATTCTTCTCACACCAAACGCTCGATTCCCAACACTCTCTCTATCCGCCGACATCAGATTTGTAACACCACAGCCACTCTCAACAAATACCTTCACAATCTACACCATGCACTTCACAAACGCGGTTTCCCAGAAAAGCGCCTATAGAATAAATTCCACCGCTCCACCCGGTCACACACACCACGGAAAAACAACCCTACATCTGACGCAGGACTCAACCTTTGCACAACCTATTTCCCTGGATCCCAAAGACTGAAAACCTTTCTTAAAGCACTTTTCCCTATTTTACACAACAATGACGTGGCCTCATCCTTACTGCCCCAATGCCTCTCTGTCGCTTACAGACGACCAGCCAATCTCAGAAACCTTCCAGATCCACCAACCCTTTGGCGCCCCACCCTGACAAATTTCCTCATATTTCCCCTACTTGCAACCGCTCCCGATGTAAAGCATGTCTGCTGATCAGATCCGCTCCCCTCTCTCCACATCCCCTCATTGCTCCTTCACCTCGTTCCCACGCTAATTGCCTCTCGAAAAAATTATCTCTCATTTGTCATGCAAACAATGTACTTCATTTTACATAGGCGAATGCATTATCCCCTTATCCATTCGAATGAACAATCACCGCTATTCCTGTAATACTGCATCACTCTCCCTTTACATGCAAATTCCCACAACCTTTCATTCGACCAGTGTTTCTCCCTAACCATCCATGCGCTAGGCAAAGAAGCTTTCACAAGGAAGAGGGAGTTAATGACAGGGACGTTGAGTAAGGATATTCAGAAAAGACTCGTCAAAACTCTGATATGGAGCGTTGCTATGTACGGTGCGGAAACGTGGTCGCTGAAGCAGGAGGATGGACGTAGATTGGAGGCTTTTAAAATGTGGGTGTGGAGAAGAATGGGGAAGGTGAAATGGACCGAAAGGAAAACAAATGAGGAAGTACTGGAGATGGTGGGGGAGGAGATGGGTTTGTTGGGAGAAATCCTGAGGAGGTAGGAAAAATGGATGAAAGGCGTATTGATCGGCAGTGGAATGTTGAAGACTGTAATAGAGGGGAGAATGTTAGGCAAACGAGGAAAGGGTAGGAACAGGATGTTGGACGGGATGAAGGGAGGAAGGAAGTACACAGGGATGAAGAAGGACTTGATAAAGAGGTTGCTGGACATAATCATTCATATGGAAATAGATCGCCACCCTGCGAATGATTCACATCCAAATGGCAAACGTCTTCTTTACGACCTTTTAGTTTGCAAAATGTGACCAAACTCACCGAGAAATTCTCAAGGGGGATGGAACAAATTTCGAAATATTTCCTTCACGTTAGAAAGAGGGAGGGAGAGGAGAGTTTAAACTAACCCATTAGGAGCTAGGATTACGAATGCAGAGGTATACGTATTTGCTCACTTGTCTGGCCATGGTATGGCCATGTATTGTTGCCACCACCGCGCTGCCACGTACGCGACGTAGAACCCCAGGACAAAGGACAGCGGGATGAGGTTGATGAATGTGTCGCAGTACACCACTACCTTCTCGAATAACCTGCGATAGAAAGAAAAATGGACATGAACAATTATTACATCCTGAATGTGAGCAAGTCGCTGACATGTCAGATCATTACGATAGTCATGAGAAATTAAACTATGATAATGCACATGTATGCATTCAAAGTAGGCATTGTGATGGTTTAATTATGTCAAAAATTGAACGTTTGAATAAGGGTTACTTTGAATTTTGGATCTTAACATTAAGTCACGAAAATAATTATTGCAGGTGGAGCTGTTGACGCATTTGCGCGGTATTCGAATTTTTCTCTATGAACACATTTTAGTAAGCAGAAGCCCGGACGTTGCAATTTGCCGTCAGAGATTATCAACTCACCTTGCGAACTGATTATAGAAAGGGTAGTAGATCACCCTGAGGTGTATTCAATTCAGGATCTGTCATTAAACTTTTTTATCACACATTTCTCTACGAAAAATGTACTAAGTACAAAAAGTAAATACGAGAATTTATTTGTAAGAAAGATTCATAATGAGTTTCCAAAAGGAGAAAGGCTAAGCTAAGCATTGAGGTAACATGGAACTAATGACAGATTTTTTTGTTAGAAACCGGGTAAGGTTAGGCTTTTGATGGCTATACACACCATTGTATGGGGCTATGTACACCAATGCATTCCTTAATAACACAAATATCTCTGAATACCGTAGTACATTTTACAATTACTCATACTTTCTATCAACCTTAACTGATGATAAATGCGATTCATGAATACACCAAGACAAGTTCTTGAAGATTTTAATATGGAATGTAGTGATATATGGATTAAAACTATGGTCTGTGGAGCACGATAGGAAATAATGAATCCAAATGAAAAAAAAATAATATTTAACTAATTACCTTTAAATTTGGAAGATCATCTTGGGTGTACTGCATTAGTGACAGCTCTAAAATATTTGACATTATGTGCTTATATAAAGAAGTCTATTTCACGAAAGAGGCAATAAAAACATACTTCACACTTGCTGTCGGCTGAGATGAGATTTTAAAGTACTAAACATTTGAGCACAGCATACATGTAGCAAGCGGGTAATGAACCGAATATGTTGCAATTGCGATGAAATTAGATCTCAATCTAATTACAAATAAAACATCGCACCACAGGTTAAAAAATGATATACGTACGAATTAAAACTTTATGCACAGTGCTATATTTCACATAGATTCAATGATTACCTTAAGTTGTTTTCCGTTCAAGGAATGCTTTGGTCAGAGCCTGTGTCTGCATATATAGCGTATACCCTCCTAGCACAGCACTAAATTAATAACCTAAACCAGATTTACAATAAACCATCTTCGATTGCACATATTTTCTGCCTAATACCAATTTCAAGAAACTGCAGCAGATGCCACAACAGTAACTTTTAACGGAGTCATCCGCTAACATGAATTTCGAATGCAATAATTTCCGATTGTAAAAATCATTCGCCTTATGCTAAAAATGAACTTCCTGGAATATTTTTAGGTTTATGACAGAGTATGTGCACATTTATTCATACTTATGTATCTTATTATATAAACTCAAATAAGTATATTAACTGTTGATACCTAATCATTGTTGATTTGTTTACTGTTGTTGGGAACCGTTAATTGTTAAGTGAATTACGCGTATTTATCAAGCTGGCAGTCGTTATTGATGATCGATCAAGAGAGTTGGTCCAAATATATTTAAGGAATATAAAGAGGTGCAGATTCCACTAAGTTCCCTGGAATTCCCGTATCGATCGTGTGCGGAAAATCGCACGTTCCCAAGGGACTTGCTTTGTCTACAGCGCTCGAACCAGTTCCAAAAGTTTTTTCACCTACGCTCCATCGCCGAGTATTTTTCACCTTCGTATAGAACAAAGAGAGGGGCCAATGAAGTGAGCCAGAGGGCACGAGGATAGAGGGTATTTTTGAAAAAGCCGAAGGAATTGGACGGTGGGTATACCTGGTGGAGCCAATCATTCTAGCCGAAGGAATCCGGACGAGTGGAAACACAAGTCACCCCACCGCCCCTGCTGCTTCCCGGATTTAACCGGTTCCGTTGTAATTGGACACGCAATTAGTGTATGTTTTCAAATAACAATTCTCCCGGGGACGTCATTTGATCACTTTAAAAAAAGAAATGAGATAGAAATGGCCATGACGGGGGAGGGGGGGATGTAGCTTGGAGTTGACATTATAACGGAAGAAAGGCCAGGCTCGCGGGCTTATAATAGGAGAATTTCCATGGGGAGAGCTTGGCTAGAAATCAAGAGGATCTGATTGCTTTGAAGTGCCTTGTCTGTTCCATCGCTTTAAGATACTCTATTTGATTAATCAAAGCGTCGTCAGATTGTCACACTTAATTATCACCTTGAAAAATTTAACGGAATTACAAGTTTTTTGACTCGATTTTTCTTATAAAACTATGTCGCAATTATGATAAAAAATTAAATTTTGTTTTCAACCAAATGCCGTGCTTTTTCAGTGCAACAATTTCAGAGTGTAGAACTCATTCGCCTTGACCAGGATTCAAACCCGGATCCCTCGATGCCCAATGTCCTCGATCCAATCCTCAATCCTCGATGTCCGATGCCCCGGATCCCTCAATATCCAGACATCGAGGGATCCGGGTTCGAATCCCGGTCAAGGGAATGATTTTTACACTCCGAAATTGTAGCAATGAAATGTATGTTAGCGGATGACTCCGTCAATAGTTACTTTCGAGGCATCTCCCGCAGTTTCTTAGAATTTTCGGTACTTTTTCTTCAAATGACCACGTTCTCCTTCGTTTAAAAACGAATTGCATAATTTTAAAAAGGGTTTATAAAGAAAAACTCGAGTTACAATCAAAGAGTATTAGTTTTTGATGATTTGAATGATTTTCACAGCCAGTGTATCTCAGGGTGCGGTGGGGCCCGCATTGCTTCCTGAGCCCAAAATCAATTGATTCACATTAGTGCGTCAATTGAGCATCAGAGATAATTTAACGATGCTTTCAGTTGGAAGGGTTTTTTGCATAGCTGTTCCTCGACTGCACAGTAACGATTCCTAGGGCTACGTGCCCTTTTAAGAATATATATACGTTTTTCATAGGCTTCGTTAAACTCAAATTGAAACTGAATTATCAATACCAAACTTCAAGATTAGTCCGATTACAATGTATTCAGTTTAGTTGACAAAATTACACATGTTGCAGACACAATATGTAAAATAAATTCATAATATTATTTCATGTAAATGTTGTAGAAATTGAGCCATCGTTGCTAAGGAAGCACTTATTTGGTCTCTGGAAAGAAAGTAAACTTATTTAATAGCGAAATAAGTTACCAAATCATTTAAAAATATGCCTGTCAGATTTTAGCTATAAAATATGGGCCTTACGCTTCGTTTAATCATTAAAATTGGACAATATTTCTTCGCCAGATAAACACAACCATATCATTTCAACTTTAAAGTGACAATCGTATCAGAAATTTCCCTACTGCCTTTCGCCGTTAAAAGGGGAACACTATTCAAATTCAAGATCCAGTGAAAAAAAAAAGAATTGGAAGTGGTCATACGCTTGAGGAAATAGCTTTAAGGCAATTTTCAATCTCGAAAACTGTGTAGAAAATATATTTTCGGGTAACTCTCTGTTCCATTATCACCAATGTAAACTCCTTTCCATTATCACCAATGTAAATCCCTCACTTTCAGCTCAATTCTTATCCTCTAGTTCTTTATATTCATGATATTTCTAAAACCGTATTTCACCAGCAGTTTCCTTGCAAAAGCATTAGTAAGTAATTGAAAATATATGCTTATTTTGCGAAATAATATATATATATATATATATATATATATATATATATATATATATATATATACTGAGATAATAAATATTGCACAGAAACATAAAAGAAGGACACTTACAGTAGATATTTACGTTTCGACGGCACGGCCGTCGTCATCAGACCTGTGTGTGCAATATTTATTATCTCAGTGTTTGTTTGTGAGTTTGTGCGTCGCCGGAGAGCGTCATTTTCAAGATATATATATATATATATATATATATATATATATATATATATATATATATATATACACACACACACACCTATAGTTACCAAATATTTTAGGGAAACATCAAATCTTATCCTTAAAAAAATACTGGTTTCGAAAATAACCTTGGTCCCCAAATGACAATAGGAGCAAAAAATGGAGGATGGCAGTTTGCCATGGCAAGTGCCAAATTACCTTTCCCATAGCCTGGAAAACATTCACCGAAGACTGTCAGATAATAGATCAGTGTACTCTGGTAGGCGGGCGATGATAAGGGGTCTGATATTTGAATCATAGTACGTCTTCTCGAACAATTCGATTAATTCCGTAAAGGAAGTAATTTTCAAGAGTCTGGGAGAAGGTAATCCTGAGGTACAGTCAAATAAAAGTGGATAAAAGTAAATGCCGCCTGACAAACAGCGCCAGCAGTTAATCAAACGAGACAAGAAACGGGACCGATTTCGTGCGGTTATATTTTTAGAAGAATTTGAAAACAAAAAGGAAGTCGGCATTCGACATCGAAAAATGCTCTAGGAAAACACCAAAGACTCTGAACATCCCTTCAGAACGATTAGGCCTCCGTTTTGATGTTCACACGCCGGTTTAGGCAAGATTGCATCGCTCTGGCTTAGAGGAACATTCTCGATTAACAGAGAGATGACGTGCGATTCTCGAAAGATAAAAAGAAGATGGCTATATATGAAGTGAGATGACTAACAGGACGCCTCATTCATTCGTAATCAAAATACTACGAGTAAATGAAAAATAAAATTCTCATTACACAAATACCGATGCGAGTACATGTAAATAAGCTAACAAAAAATTATGACTTGTTAATAGGGCATTGGGTAAATGTTATGAAAAGTTCAAATAGGAATGTTACATTTTGCTGGTTAAGCCTCATTTAGAATATGCTGTAAGTATTAATGGGATCCTCATGAAATTGGATTGATTGCCGAATTCCATCGCGGGCAGCGTAGAGGAGATAGATTTGTAAAACGTTTTTATGATAAACTGAGTAGCGTATCCAAAATATTAGAGCAGCTAGGCTGCGAATCACTCAATGGAGCGAAGGTTAAATTACAGATTAAATCTCTTGCATATGAATTGGAAGGACGTCTCTTTAAGAGTAATTTAAAAATGTATTATTACCCTCATCAGACTACGGTAGGAGAGATCATATCAATAACATTAGAAATATTTAAGGTAGAACAAATAGATTTAAGATTTCATTGTTTCCACGAACGATAAGGGATCAGAATAACATTACCCGACCGAGGTTGGGCCATATTCGGGTCAAAATTAGTCTAGTGTGTTATCAAACCCTGCCACACACCTTAGCGGTGGCGTGTAGGGTACCATGTAAATAAAAAATAAAATAAAAATAAATAAAATTACGCCATGAAAGCCTGGTATTCTTGAAAGCCAGTATAACTTGATGACCCCTAGAGCTGCTGTGGTGGAGGAGTCAGTGATCATTAGATCAGATACGAGTAGGGTCTCCCTTGCAGGAGGGTCGAAGAGTATGAGAAAGACGAAAGGTAGTTTGCGCGGCGCCTGTTTCCAAGCTTCTATATATCTACATGATAAGTTCCTGTCATCACTAGGGTGTTGGTCAGGGGTGATTACACATTTATAATTCGACATTAAACATTTAGTCTTTCTTAATTTTTAGAAAAATGTATATTTATAAAACGTCAGCATATGTTTTGTACAGCGCGGAAACATGTTCATCGAAGCCAGATGATAGGAGTAAATTGATTGATGATGTGCAGTGGAGGTGGGCAGTTACCATATAGAAGCTGAGGGTGCCCAATAGTGTCACCCTGAATTATCTTTTTAAAGTTAGTTTAGCTAAAGTCAAGAGGTCTATCCACGGGACTACGACGCCCCGGAATTTAGAAATTATTTCAAAAGTAATCATTTCAGATGACTAAATTATTACTATCATTGAAATTATCTCCAAATCTTCCCATGCCTATTAAACCATTTCCTCCAGACGGAGGCTTTTGAAATGTGGGCGGGTGCGGAGAGAGAATGGAAAAAGTGAAGTGGACAGAAAGGAAAACAAAAGAGAAAAGCCTAGGAGGAGCAGGGGAGGGAACTGCCAGGAAAAATCCGAAGGAGGCTGGCAAGATCAGAACTAAAAAGTATTTGCCCAACGCATCTGCAAAATCGTGTGGTCACAGACGACAACGTAACAAAGAAACTGACCACGTACACCAAAAGCCCTATTATTATTACGTATGTATAATCTATCGATTAAGGTAGCATTTGGATGGATACAACTACCAAATAATTATCTTTTTTCCCAACAACCCAAAAACATACTCCACAACAAAGTTCCTCCTTATCTCCGTATACTTCCTTCATCCCTTTATTCCGTCCAACCTTCCCTGTCCTATTCCCGCCCCTTCCTTGTTTCCACAACTTTCTCCCCTCTATCACAGTCTTCAACATCCCACTACCGATCAAAACGCTTTTCATTTCTGTCTCCTTTAGAATTCTTCCAAAAATCCCCTATCATACGTGGTTTTCCTCATTTGTTTTCCTTTCGGTCCATTTCACCTTCTCCATTCTTCTCCACACCCACATTTCAAAAACCTCCAATCTACGCCTCTCATCTTGCTTCAATGACTATGTTTCCGCGCCGTACATAACCAAGTTCCATGTCAAAGTTTTAACAAGAATTTTTGCAACATCGTTACCCACCGTCGCTGCCATCAATTCTCTCCTTGTGAAAGCCTCTTTGCCTAGTAAAATTTTTCTACTTACGTCTCCACTACTTTGACCATTTTGTTCCAAAACACTCCCGAGGTAATGAATATAAGGAGAGTTTGAACTTTTTCACAGATTTATTATAGCGTACGACGCGTTTCAACTCACAGAGTTGAAGAAGAAGGTCTTGTACCTGATGGTGACTCTGTGAGTTGAAACGCGTCGTATGCTATGCAACCTGTGGAAAAGTGAAAACTCTCCTTATATTCATTATGAAGAACTTCCACGACCTTAAGCCTGAATCTGCTGAACTTACTCCCGAGTTACGTTAACCGTTCCACCTGCTCTAGTTTTTGATCGCCTATTTTAACTTAGCCTTTCACTTTCTGGAAAACCGCATAGACTTTGTTTTATTTACATTTATTCTCATGTGAAATCCATGCATAACCAAGCTGAAAGCAAATGATAAGAAAGAGAACTGTAGCAGTTAGATGAGCTATATGGAATATTAGGATGACGATGACTGAGAAATGCTTTGAAGAGTGAAAGAGAGAGGAGGTAAAGGAAGCGCAATTAATATGGAGCTGGTGAATTATAATATGAGTGATAGTGAAGATAGAATTATGTAAGCACAGATTAAAGCGGAATCGACACAATACGACACATAATAATGTTAATACAGTGTATATGTCGACAATTAATCACCGGAAGGAGGAATTTGACAGTGTTGGATGATCAGTTCAAAGAAAGAATTGGAATAGTGACGGGAAGGGGATGCCTAATGCGTAGTGATGAGGAATGGAGACATGGTGAAGAAGGGAATAAGACGCAGGAGGGAGGGGAGAGATTTCGGTTTAAGAATTAGATGTAATCGCGGAAAGAAAGCAATTGAGTTCTGCAGAAGAATGGTTTCCACAAAACCCAACACATAGTTCGGAGCAAAGATAAATATTTAAGTAAATAGAATAAACTAGAGCAGGTTGACCGGTTCACGTATTTGCCAATGTTTTAGCGGAAAAATGTGGGCATTTTAATGGGGAAATAAGAAACATTGCGTTAACGAAATAGGCATTTGTAAAAATAAGCGATGGCTGGTACTTTGATTGAAGATGTAAAGGGGAAAGTTAATATTTAAATCATTGATGAAACATAGACACAAATAAAACAAATGTTTACGTTTCAATAGTCACCTTCTCCTCTTTGAAAGAAGAAGATTGACATTCTTGGAGTGAAGATTGATTGAG
The DNA here is from genome assembly GCA_037158775.1 of Hetaerina titia. Taxonomy (NCBI): domain Eukaryota; kingdom Metazoa; phylum Arthropoda; class Insecta; order Odonata; family Calopterygidae; genus Hetaerina; species Hetaerina titia. The sequence continues at coordinate 25,169,093 of CM073773.1, forward strand.
AGAGCCCGTTATTGATTGGAATAGTTGCTAGTGCGATTGGTGCAATATTGCAATGGCGTTACTTTGTGGAATTGAAAGTAAGTACGTCGTTACTCGACACGATTGAAACTAATTTGCGATCGGCTTCGGTGCAAGGTAAAGTCAGATGATGATACTCTGGATCGAATTTAGTTACAAAGACGTCAATATTATGTGGAATAGCAAAGCATATTCTTTCCTCCTCATTGTGCGGTTGCTTTAGCCCGACCGTTTCTAAAACCCTTTACAGTCAAATATGCGCAGACTCCCGACTTCTCACCTCAATGTTGCTAGCTGATTCTAGGAGGACTTCTATTTCAGGGACGGTGATGCAAGTGCCAAAACGATTGACAGTCGGAAGCGGTGTGCTTGGGCATGGCATGATTGAGGAATGAAGGAGATTTTGTAAAGTAACAGGGGCCGTTGATACTGATTGAAAGGCTTTTAGTCGCATCCTAATGAAAAAAGAGAAACAGAAGTTACAAGAGAAGCGGTGTATCACATTCTTCGGAACGTAAGTGGGAATCGAATTTCATTTAGAAAAAGATATTGTGAACGGAATAGAGGGCAGCATTTAACCCATGGGCAGGGTAAAGACTGCGGAGGATGGGGTATCGGGGCGAAGTGGGAATCTTGTGGATTTTAGTACATCTAAGTGGTACCCTGAAAGCCACCGTTAGGACGCGTAGCACGGGGTGATTACACACCAGGGAAGAAACATAAAAAATTGAATTTTTCTTAATTATTAGCTTATATGTATATATATAATGCATATAATTCCATAAACACAGTAATCAACCCGAAGGTCGGTTTAGTAGGTGATGATAGAGCTCACCCGTGTACCAAGCCCGACGGCGTGTGAATATTCACACATCAGGGTAGGGGGGCGCATATAATACATATATATTTATATATATATATATATTTTCCTATATAAATGCATATGTATATGTGTGTATGTCTATATATTTACATGTACATGTATTATAATTACAACATAATAGGTTGTCAAGTGATTTACGTGTATTGTATAGCACTCAGGCCATTTGTTAAATCTAATTTATCATCAGGACTACGGACGGATAGCTTTGTAAACCAATGCATCGTCGGTTAAAGCAAGCAAGGCTAGTGAATATTACTACTAACCACGGAGTTAATATCGTTAGCGTAGAGAAGAAATAAAAGATTATATATCAGAATAATAAATCTATATACATTATAATATATAAACGAGAAGATGATGAGAGAAAATATGGGCGTGCAAGATGAGATGGAGGGACTGGAGCGATAATTGCAGATTAATTACAGCGAAAGGGAAGAGAGCTAGCGAGGTATTGCAGTGGTAAAGAAAAGTAGGTAGGAAGAAACGTTGTTAAACATAGAGCAGGGTAATATAAAATAGGTTTGAAAGAGGTAAACTTAAAAAATCACGATAAAAAATGGAGTCCATGAAAGGATAACGACGAGGGATTGGATTAGCGGTTGGCGAAGGGAGAATATTAAAGAAAGGGGTTTTACTTTTAGGAACAAGGAATGATCACGCGGAGAAGACAATGGAATTATGTAGAAGAGTGATTTAATCATAAAGAACACTTAAGTTCAAGCATCATAGTAGGCAAGAAAATTCTCGGGGATTCAGAGAGGCATATTATGGCTACGCATAGATTTAGGAACAGCGTAATCGATTCACACAATTTCCCAGAGGTGGATTAGGATTCAGATCGTAACCCAATTGTGATGAAGAGTAACGTCGGATTCAAAAGCATATTTGGTTTTTGAATGCATCAACGGCTTCTTCAGGCGCCGAAAAACGTTGGCCACGCAATTTTCTCATGATAAACGGGAATAAAAGGAAGCCATTTGGTGCTACATCAGTGCTGTACGGAGGATGACCCATTCGACGTTTTGGCCAGTTGAATAGGTAGTTGTTTCAGCTGATCTGTGAGAGATTCTGTTGTCATGATGAAGAATGATCCTTTGTTGACGCTCCTTTTTCCGTATTTCATCAAGCACTTAAGGCAAAAAAAAATGCTCGTGTACCATTCAGATTTCACGGTTCTACAGATTTCACGGTTCCAACGCGAACAATTTTTTTTCACAGCTACCCTTTCATTCATCATTACTAAACAGACATCCTTTCAATTCATATGCAAAATATAGCTGTAAAACTCCCGCAGAGCAGTCTTAGTTCCAGAAGAGGAAATCTTGATGTATGTGAAGAATATAGAAAAATATAGAATGGAGAAATGTTTTATTTTGCTCGCAGTTACAGTGATTCTCAGGATAATCAATAAGAGCATGGAGAGCGGGGAAAATGATTACTTAGGAAGTGATCAGTTTGGGTTTAGGAAGGGAAGAGATACGCGTGATGCCATTGCAGTAATGAGATCACTAATCGAGAGGAATATAGAATACAATCAGGACGTTTTGCCTGTTTCGTAGATTTCGAAAAAGCGTTTGATAGAGTGAATTGGGGAAAATTAATGCGTGTATTGCAGAAAATAGGAATGGATTGGAGGGACAGGAGACTGATCCGCAACCTGTACATGACTCAGACTGCTCAGGTGCGATTGGGGAATAGAGAGTCCGAATGGGCAGTGTTAGGAAGAGGTGTAAGATAGGGTTTACCATTATCGCCGGTACTGTTCAACGTATATGTGGAGGAAATGATTAAGGAGGCATGGGAAGAACTGAAGGTAGGAATGAAAGTCGGAGGGGAATCCATAGTTACACATAGTTCACGCTTTACTCTGTCAGTCAGCTAACGCGCCTTCAGTAGTCATCCATTTTACGAGAATGAGAAAATCGACGTAACATGTGTGGAATCAGAAATAAATTAAAAAAAACAACGATTATGATTTTTTGTGAAAGGGGAATATTGAGTTATGCATTTAAATAGGAGGGCATGTATGTACTAGAGTAGGTCGAACAATTGGCTTTTCTTGGAAGTGTTTTGCACCAAGATGGCATAATTAATAGATACATTTTTAATTTAAAAAAATTACTTTAGAGGAAACGGCTTTCACAAATAGCAGGGAGTTGATGACAGCGACGACGATAGGGAATGCTAATAAAATATAAGTGGAAATCTTTATAAGGAGCTTGGTATTTTTGAAGCGTGAAAAATTGAGCGTCGAAATAATTTTTTAGATGATCCAATTACTGTTTGATATGTCCTTCCAGTAGGATTCTATTCGCGTCTTATTTGTCCTAATGATGCTTTAAATTTTGTCTGTAGCCATTCCCCAACTTTCCTGTGTTGGAATCAAATTTTAAATGACCTTGACTTATTGAATGGCATACGAAACAAAAGTTCAAGTAAAAAACACGGAATCGCCGTAAAAAGTGAGTTGTAATGAAATTATAATGAATTTCCTTCGACCAATTGTTACAAACACTGCGCCACACCACACTTGATTCTAGCTATGTGTCATTACATAAATATTAGACTATTATTGTTTCTTTGTTTTTAGTACCCTGCAAGCCATCGCTAAGGTTTGTGACAGGGAGTCATTACACGTCAGACTAATTTCGACCCGAAATACTTTCCCTCTTGCGCAGTCGGACAACGTTGTTCTGAGCACTTAGCGTTCGTGGAAAAAATTACATCTTAAATTTATCGATTCTATACTTGATCTCTCTGATTTTATTTATGTGATGACACCTACCGTAGTACGATGGAGTTAATGATAAATTTCCATCATCATTGCTAAAGAGGCATCCTTTCAATTTACATGGAAGAGATTCAATCAGTATTTTCTGCGTATTGGTTAAGTTAGGCTCTTAGATGAAGTTTGGAATCACTGGATTGCGCACTCAATACTGCAAAATTTGGCAGGGATACTCTTCCTTAAATCAGCAATCCGAAATTCATGGACAAGTTAACGAAGAATATGAGAGTAATGGAAAATTATGACTCGTTAACAAAATACACGTAAGTGAAGAACCGCCGGTGACAAAAGAGAACGGAAATCACTGATGTGTGCTGTAGTATCTGCTGGAAATGAAGTGAACATAGAGAGAAGAGTGAAAATGCTTCACCATCTCTCAGGGTGGGCTCAGGCAACTGGCGACGAACAGCATCACGAGCGCAACGAGTAAGACCACTGCGGGCCGCGAATACCGCGAATGACCAAGAAACACCATTATATTGCCCATGTCTCAGGTGGAAATACCATCAAACTCGATAACAAAACCTTTACACGTTGGTATGCACAAAATAGCAATTATTTACAACTTAGACGGCGTCACCGCCAGAATTGAATGAATTAAATTTACGAACCACGAAAAAATGTAAAGGATCGCTTTTTGACATTATATCGTAAGGACTCTGAAACTAGTTACTTTCAAGGCGTACGTAATATTGTGGTGATACGACCGACATTCACTGTAAACAAGTATGTGCTCTTAGCTCCTTGAGAGACGTGGAATGCGTTGGAACTTAACCATACAGAGAATATCTGTGCTCCAAATTGAAGAAACATTTTGTTTCAATGTGGTGGACAGAAATTAAGTGCAGGATTTATTCACAAACACAAATAATTTTACAGGAAAATGTGTGTAGATTTGAAATTATAACACATTGCTTTTGATAGTTGACTAACTAATAGACTAGATGGATTCAAAATACCCATTTGCGAAAAGCCGTCACGAGCCTAAATGTGTATAATCTTCACAAATAGGCAATCTTTTATTGATTTTGATCGAGGAAAAAATTTAGAATTATTGATTGTGTAAAGAACTGAAATACAGTTACACAAAAAAGGGTTTATCAGATTCCTTGAAATATCTAATAGTTACACAGAAAAAGAGTTTATCAGGTTCCCTGAACCGAAAAAAAATAGACAAACAGTCGATTGCAAAAAGTGAGAAATTTTGAAACAGTAATTAGAACTTTGAAACAGTGAATACTCATGCCGCAGGATCCAGTGAAGAAACGGAATTAGAGCCAAAGATTAGCAAAAGAAGGAATTCAAAGGGTGAGATTTCTTCCAGGAGAAACACTACAAAACAGAACAAGAAATCAAGACATGTGAAACATCTGCATAAATACAGGACGTTAATGTAGTTACGAGAGCTCGAAACGCATACTTGCACGACACATATAGAGAATGTTACCTCACGTGATATATTAAGACAAGGACAAGAGAGCTATTAAGAATAGTTGATGAGAAAGAATGCTTGAAATGTTAAACCGATCATATTGCTGGTAATCATCATCTTAAAATGAACTGTTTCAAAAACAGATTGCATTACCTACAGTACAGAAGAGGCTCATCATAACAAAAGGGAAACAAATTTTTAAAATGTGCATATGAGTAATGATGCAACGAGGCCATACAATTCCCAATGCAGAGAAATATTGGTGGAGTGAGGACAGAGGAGGGCGAGGAAATGAGCAAGGGATCGGAGTGCAGTCTCAAGAATCAATAAGAGCTGGAACGACAGAGGGCGGGAGAGAAGAATTTTTGGAATAAGACGACGGGAAGAGACGGACGAAAACAATTAGGGAGGAGGTGAAGGGACTTCTTTTCGGCGCGTGGGAAGGAGGGGGGGCGCGGGAGGAGAGACTGGGGGGGGGGAGGGTTGAAAAGGGAAATATGGACTTGGAAAGGATCCAAGGGTAGGCGGAACGGGGGAGAGGGGGACGGGGATTTTAGGTTGACGCGGCAACTGGTGACATTGTCACGCGTTGCTTTTGAAGGATAATCCAACGCCGATTTGAGTCCAATGAGTTTATCACCAGTTTTTTTTTCATTAACGAAATAGAATTCAACGAAATAGATAGTTTATTAAAGCACTGAAAAAAAATGCGCGGAGAATATTTTTATAAAAATACATTTTTTTTAAAGCCCAGCCTTCCAAATTGCGTATATAAAGAGGGAAGGAAGACAAAGATTTTTGCGAATGGTAGAGCGCTGGAAATTTTGTTAGTAGTAGGTGGAAAATATAGAAGTAAAAATGGCAGTTCAAGAGGGAGTGAACACTTCGACCCAGATTACTTTTTCGAATCGAACCCCGAGCAGGTCAGAATAAACAGAAGTCTTAGAAGAGAACTCACTCAGTGTGGCAGAGGTGCAACAAAAAGGCAAATAATGGACAGTGTGGAAGGAATACTGGGGTACGTAACTGCGGTAGAGTTAGGGAAAAAGGTGTACTCGAACTTAAAATACACGACCACTCGTATACAAATACCAAGCGTAGATGGCTGCACCGTACAGCTACAGCCCCAGAGTGCCATTTTGTACCTTCGCAGGTCAAGGGGTGACTGCTTTCGCACAGGAAAATTACGCACGCTAGAGTTTTGAAATTTTGAATCTCGAGAACATTGATTGTGAATCAGTAAAAATTTTTAGTGAGCCATTAAATTTTACATACGAACTAATGCGTTTGCTAATTATTAATAGTGGTATACATTTATCTCGGAACCGAGAGACATGCACCACTCGATTTTTAAATCTCAATGTTCAAGAGTCTGTTTCGCACTCCTGCATAATGATTACTAATTCACTCACATAAGTGTGCTTAATATTTTCCAAAGGTAATTGGTCAGCAATGAGCATCTCAGACATTTGTTCTTAACAAGAGTATTACTTGATTAGGATACATGATTCATTGGTCACCATCTTCGTGATGCCTTATTTATCAAATCGTATGGTGTGATTATCAGTGAAACGATGAACTTAATTCAGTGGATTATGTAAAAGATATGCATGGGTGTTATCAACAAAGAGGTGACAGCGTAAAAAGTTTCCTAAAGTTATTTTACCAAAAGTTATAAGCCTCCCACACGACCTCAGGTAATTGAAAACAGGCGGTTCCATTGTTCTAAAATAGAAAATCATTCGAAAAGCAGATCCAACTGACCTATTGTCTTGGTAATATAAAAATACGTGTAAAGGATGAACTGGTCAAAATAAAAAATGAATGACATGTTCGTACAACTTCATGCATGGATACATCAATTAAGTAAGAAATGACAATTTGATCTTCTTCTTTTTGCGATTTAACAAGTCGTAACATCATTTTTTTATCGTTCTGTAAGAAAAGTTTTAGCGAAGTATTAGTTGATGCCCAGATGATCATTTCAATAAAATTTGAAGAGAAGTTATTATTTTCAAATAAGTTCCAATGGTATGTAACCTCATTGTCATCGAGTGCCCTAATGGTAAGGATAGTGAACTTTGTCTATCGTCGTTTATTCCATCATGTTTTATGCAAGTAATCTTTGGTTCTTCTCTTGAAGAAAGCTACTCTCCAAAGGAAACTTCGAGAAGTATTTTGATGGCAGTGTAATTTTTAGTTACAATGTTTACCTTTCCTAGTTCCGGTTATAGAAATCCACCTGCTGTTCCACTGTTTAAAGACGAACACTTCCCGTCACAATTCAGATTTTAAATCTTGTTAGTACTCGGTGCGCGTAATAGCCAGCTATGTAATAACGGCAGGCTTATTTTCAATCCATCAACATTGCTAATGGAGAGATTGATTTCTGAATAAGCCTCATAATCCTATCTTGCCTCTTTTCCTATACAATAAGTCTAGGTAACTCAGTACATAACTCGGTCGTTAAACTCGCGCATCATTTATTTCCATTTTATACAGTTGGAGAATGACCATGTGGCATTGATCTCCAGCTAGCCTTCGATATAAATATTATATTATATTTCAATTTATACATTTATTTAGTTTTTATCCATGAGTCACGTTTTATATATTTATTAACAATAAATATTTCCTAAATTTATCTTTTATTATTTTAGTACCCTGTACGCCATTGCTAGGGTATATCACAGGGGGTGATTACTCACGACACTAATTTTAACCATACTATTTGTACCCATACCGTGGTTGGACATCGTTATTCTGATCCCTTACCGTTCGAAGAAAAAATGAAATCTTAACTCTATCCGTCCAACACTTAATCTCTATAATTTTATTTACATGATCTCTTCTAGAGTAGTGGTATGGGGCTAATAATTACATTCTCATCATTATTGCTAAAGAGATATCCTTCCAATTTATTTGCTGTTAACATTCCATCACATTTATCTTTTAATGCATGTTTGAAATTTCCCTTAAAGACTGTCCTTCACCTGTAATAATTAACCAACAGAAAATCTTTTCAATTATAACAAGGCATACGCGGTCATTTGAAGTTTCCTGTGGGTTCCTTTGGTTAACTATATCTGGCCAGGTTTAATTCCTCCCCAAGATTAGATAAAATTCATAAAAGTTAACTTCTCATCATCGGGAGAATTCGTTGTTTGATTTTTCATTGAGTCCCCCGACCGGGCTCCATTGGGAGGTGTGGCTCGTACATTAACCATATCCCACCACTACATAATTATACGGATGGAATCGACCGTGTCTTTTCTAATTTGGCAGGCGTCAAGAGTCAAGCTCGAGAAGACTTTGAATTACGTCCTCATTAATCACCCCAAGAACCTCGTTTATGTTCTGTCTGTTTAAGTTTGATGGTCATTGAGTCTGGATACAAAAACCCGCATCCAAATTACGGCACTCGCCCAGATTCTACGAGTAAAGTATAGAGGGAGCTCAATGTTTCAAATGATGACACACAATTTGTTTTCTACATTGTCCGCAGTTGAGAAATGTGGAAAGCACAAGGACCAACCAAGATAATGATGTTGTTTCCAATTGTTTCTTACGCACGTACGAGTTTCCATTGGAACAGTAGTCTTGGTCCATCGCAAAAGGAAGGTAACATGTTCCTCAATATTCAAGCTGAAAATTTCAACCATAATATTTGAACCCCTTCCGCAGTCGGACAATGTTATTCTGATCCTTTATCGTTCGAGTAAAAGATTACATTTTAAATCTATCCGTTCAACACTTCACAATCTCAATACTTTTATTGACATAATATCTCCGACCGTAGTACGATGAGGGTAATAATACATTTTCAACACCATTGATAAAGAGACACCCTTCCAATTCATATATAAGACATTCAATCTGTAATTTAACCTTTCATTGAGTGATTTCCAACCTAATTCTCCCAAAATTTTGATACGCTACTCACTTTGTCATAACAACGTTTTAGGAATCTGGCTCCTCTGTGTGAGAGAACGCGAGTGGGGGGTGGGGTGGGGTTGGGCGAGTGACGTCATCCCTCCTTACGTTACCAACCTCCCCACAGTTGGGAAGGAGGAGAAAGGGGAGGGGGGTGGGCAGTATATTATCCTTCAAGCTCCTCCACGGTGTCGTCAGATGAGAATGTGAGAGTTGGTTGACGTCAGAGCGCGCACACCCTCCCCGAGTCGGGAGGAGAGGGAACGGGGGTTGATGCGTCGAAACGCGCCGCTCAGTTCAGCTCCAATGACGTGAACCTCCCCAAGCACTCTCGGTCATGACGTCACCCTCCCTGCAACGGCATAGCCGCCACGTCGTCGATTACCGGGGGCGCTATTCTACGCCAATAACGACGAGAGAACGAATTTAACAAACTAAGATTATCAGATGAGCATTTCTCATCACCAAAATGGGAAGCACCATCCTCTCTGTACGATAAATGAGTCACCATTGCCTCCCAGCTAAAACAGAAGCATCATTGTTTTCCCGCACAAGATTGGATGCACCATTGTTCTCCACCATAGCAGTATGCTTTCCAAACAAGATCGAAATAACCCCAGACACGATCAGATCGAAGATAACATACGGTACACAAATAATAGTATGGGCATTAATGTTGGCAAGAGTAAACATACATTTTCAAATGAAAATAATGCAAAAAAGGATATTTACACCCTCTTTGGAGAAAGAATCCCTTGTAACAGTCATTGCAAATATTTAGCAGTTTGCTTAATTAGGGATCTTGGGTGGGGAGTACGTAGATTAGTAAGTAGATAACGTGACATGGAAGGCAGTTAAAGTACACTATTGGGTAATGAGAGATTTAAAAGGAATTAGCGTAGCCACAAAAGAAGAAGCATATAAGGTACTGGTTAGGCCTTTCCTAGAAAACTCGTCCATAGTATGGGATCCATATGAGGAGGGACATTAAAAAGATAGAAAAAGTGCAAAGAAGGGCAGCAAGTATGTACTCGGAAAGTACAAAAGACAGATAGTGTCACGGAAATGTAGGATATACTGAAATGAGAAAGTGTGAAAAATAGAAGAAAAAGGAGTAGGTTAGGTGCGATGTATAGAATTGTGAAAAATGACAATGCGTGGTACGATTTATATACAATATGATGTAATATGATATATTATTTACATATAATAATGATATATGTTTAGGTAATCTACCGGTTAAGGTAGGTTTTTGGATGGGCACAACTATCAAATAAATATTTTCTAACTCCAAACAAAACCCAATCCAGCAACCTAATCTACATCAGGTCAATGATATATATAATAATATAAGAAATAGGATGGTCGGCTTTACCAGCGAGTGTGAAAAAACTCGATTTACACATGCTTCACCAATTTCGGATTCGGCGAATTTATACAGCCTCTTCGTTAAGTTGTTTGCGCTGAGGTTATCCTCTAAATTTGGTTACCTATGGTTGGGAATATTTGGGGTGAGATTGGGGTGAAAA
>CM073773.1:25179775-25417780 GCA_037158775.1 Hetaerina titia
AGGTTTTTGGATGGACACAACTATCAGATAAACATTTTGTAACTCCAAACAAAACCAAATCCAGCAACCTAATATACATCAGGTCCCTCTTCATCTCTGTGTATTTCCTTCCTCCCTTCATCCCGTCCAACATCCCTAACCTGTTCCTGCCCTTTCCTCGCTTGCCAAAATTCTCCCCTCTATTACCTTCTTCAACAATCCACTACCGCTCAATACGCCTTTCATCTATTTTTCCTGCCTCCAAAGGATTTCTCTCAACAAACCCCTCTCCTCCCCTACCATTTCTAGTACTTCCTCATTTGTCTTCCTTTCGGTCCATTTCACCTTCTCCATTCTTCTGCACACCCACATTTCAAAAGCCTCCAGCATCTACGTCTATCCTCCTGTTTCAGTGACCACGTTTCCGCGCTGTACATAGCTACGCTCCATATCAGAGTTTTACGAGTTTCGTCTTAACATCCCTACTCAACGTCCCCGTAATCAACTCCCTCCACTTTGAAAAATCCTCCTTGCTTAGCGCAATTCTTCTCCTTACGTCCCTACCACTTTGCCCGTATTGGTCCAGAACACTTCCGAGATATGTAAACTGTTCTACCTGCTCTATTTTTTCCCGGCCTATTTTAATATTTAGGTTAGCCTTTCTCTTTCTGAAAAATCGCATAACCTTTGTTTTATTAATATTGATTCTCATATATTATTACAAGGTAATCTGTCGGTTAAGTAGGTTTTTCGATGGACACAACTATCAAATAATTATTTTGTAATTCCAAACAAAACCCAATCCAGCAACCTACTCTACATCAGGTCCCTCTTCGTCTCTGTGTACTTCTTTCCCCCCTTCATCCCGTCCAACATCCCCATCCTGTTCCTGCCCTTTCCCCGTGTTGCCTAACATTCTCCCCTCTATTACCTTCTTCAACATTCCACTGCCGCTCAATACGCCTTTCATCCATTTTTCCTGCCTCCATAGGATTTCTCTCAACAAACCCCTCTCCTCACCCACCATCCCTAGTACTTCCCCATTTTTTGGTGTTTAATATATTAAATATATAAAAATACTATTTAATCTCCTATTAAGGTAGGGTTTGGACGTGCACCGCTCGTACATTCTCACCTAAGATGACACACAACTCAATATCCTATACTGCAACATCCTCTTCTTCAAATGCGAATTTGTTTCCACTTCACTTCATTCCGTCCAACACGTATATCTCTTCCTCCCGCCATTTTTCCTCCCCACATCAACATTCCCCCCTCTATACTTTGTTCTCTTCGATTATTTGCGACTATTCCCTGCATAAAAATTCCCGATTGAAATTCTTCCATCGACCTTCTTTCTTCATCTTTCGTTCATAAAACACCTTCGCCTACTTTTTATTCCTTCCATTTCACTTTTCCACCATCTTCTACGCCTGTATCTCGTATGTATTACACCGAAATACATGCATGCATGTGATCCAGCTTCAACGAAAATGTTTCCAAATCTTACAAAACTACACTGAAAATCAGAGCGTATTTCTTAAAAACAAAACACATCATAGCAGCGCCTTTAAATTATATCCACTGACATGTAATCATGAGTACGCCCTAGGGAGTGAATTTAATCCCAGAGCAAAATTAACTACTCATGCCACTATTAAACGCCTGCAAGGGGCTACTACCTCTTTCCTCACTCTCCATACCCTTCCTCAACTGGGATTAACATCGAAAGCAACGTCTTCTCTCTCAGAGTGCTTGCTTATGATGAAAGAAAGATGAAATCCGTTCCAGGAAATATGCGGACCATCTCTCAGTTCCTGGAAGAACAGGCAGTGGGTGGGAAGATTTCTTCAGAGGCCCTGGGGGAATGAATTCTAAGATTTATCCAAACGAACCCTAAGACAGAAATCGTCTTCTCCGAAGAGACAATGTGACACAGCACATATGTATGCATAAACAATTTTTTAGGAACCAAAAACAACTTTTCTCTCATGCAAATTTTTCCCGGATTTTTTAAAAATTTTCACAAGGCAAATTTGAAAAGGGCCGTTTTGTTATATTGGCGGGTCATGGCAAAGAAATACGCATTCAGGGCCATCTATTGATTGTTTCCGAAGGCACTAAAGTCATTGTTTTGGTTTGAAGATGCTTTAAATTTTAGATGTTTGTTTTCATTAGTCACGTACGTCCTTGGATTCGGAAACATGTACAATAACTAACAAAGTTACTTTGAGGAGGAAATAAATATATTTTAAATGTATTTTTAAAATAAAATAAAATAATATTGTGCGTGTTCCAGCAATAATTCGGTACGATATGATTTCACGATAATAATTAATTGGCGAAAATTCATAATAATAGTTAATTTTGCCATGTGCTAGGCGTTATCAGGGAGAAGAACCTTCTCAAGGGCATTTCTCAAGCATGATGGTTTTTTTATTTGTGTTTATTTAACTATATGCGCTGTGTAAGCTTTTATCTGCATGCTTTACCATTCACAACCGAGCATTTATAACCTCCACGATAATTATACGAGGTCTGTAAATTAAATAATGGGACTGGCAACATAGCGTTTCGATCTGGCTACACTGGAGGTGCTGGGCTTGGAGGTGCGGCAGGGGAACATGTGATCTTCAATACGGGTTTGAACTAGCTCGAGTCATTTGGTTGTCTTTAGCGATTTTTTTGTGAAATAGTTTTTTCTATTGTGCCCGAAAAATAAGTGACATCAATTTCGAGCAACGATGTGCTCCCAGGTTTTGCTTCAGACTTGGGCACGGTGCAACGGAAACTCTTGCTAAACTTCAGCAGGCCTAGGGAGATATTGTTTTGTCAAGGGCCCGTGTTTTTCGGTGATTGAAGGCATTTTCAGAAGGAAGAGAGTCTATTGAAGATAAACCACGAAGCGGAAGGCCTTCATCTACAAAACCGAAGAAGATGTTGCCAGAATCCGGGATGTAGTGCGTTCAGATCGTTGGTTCACTGTCGGAATGATCGGAGAAGAGTTGAATTTGACTTACTCCACCGTTCATCAGATTTTCACCAATGAATTGGGTATGAGAAAAAACAGCGCAGAAATGGTTCCAAAAAACCTTTCGAAAGACCAGTAGTTTTTGGCCAGTAAAAACATTCCTGTGGCTCCTCTGCATCTTTATTCGCCCGAATTGAGTCCTTGTCACTTTTTTTCTTTTCCTGAAGTTCAAATATCACCTCAAGGGAACTCATTTTGGGACAGTCGAAAACATTCAAACGGCTGTAACCGACCAGCTGAAGGCTATTCCGGTATCGGAGTTCCAGCACTGGTATGAGTAGTAGAAGAACCGTCTCTAGCGCTGTGTGGCTCCAGAAGGAAGTTGTTTTGAGGGCGAAATTATAAAATTGTAAATCTATATGAATTAAAATTAAAAAAAAATCAGTGTTACCACTTAATTTACAGACCTCGTACAGAAAAATGATGCAGCGCATTTCCCATGAAAATATGACATACTTGGTCGTTAGTCCCAGTTAGTATATTTATGACATGAAAATTCATTCGAGATAAAAGATCTAGATATACATCTAACGATCAACCACATTGCTTCATTTTGTCGATATGGAAAAGTATTCGAAAACTAGGATTGCAATGTAGTTCACGCAAAAATTGCTTCAATTAGTAAATCATTTCATCATTTAAATGAAGCTAAAAAATGGCGCATAGTGAAATTGAAATAAGATAATGCAAGAAGAATACGAGATTAAGTTGAGAATTTTGTTGAAATTTCTGTTTCAACTAAAAAAGATTTTCACAAAAAAAAGACGAGACTGTTCTTTCTAAGCGCAAACTGCTTGACGGATCACAACCAGTGAAGTGTCGCCTTCCAGCGATATGTAAAGTCAGTATCAGTCTGTGATATGTAAAAAACCGCCTTTCTCGTGGCCCTTGACTGGTCTCCGCACAACAGCGATTCTTGTCAGAGCTTGCTGTCCAAATTATTATATCGGTGGGAGTGAAAGTGTTAGAGATGCAGCGCGTGCGCATTAAATTTTAATTAAACATCGGGAAAAGTGTAACTGAAACTCATGAAATGATTCAATAGGCATTCAGCATTGAATCTATGAGTTGGGCTCATTGTTTTCGTTGGTGCAACCGCTTACAGGCTGGACAAACCTCATTTACATGAAATCCTCAAGAATGCGAAACATTTTTCCATGTTTGACCAAACTATTGCCTCGAGTATTTCCTATCACGATAGTAGTATTGACATGAACGTGTTTAAAATATGTACGTAAATCACATCCACATCATCGACTGAATGAAATCCTTCCGGATTTGAGTTTATTTCATTACCCTCCTACAACAAAACCAATAAAATTCTAATAAATTACCTATTTCCATTGGACATTTCTCCTATTAAGTAAGTAAACACGCTCAATAGAGGATATTTTTAAATGTATGGCAATGAATAATTTAACCCACGTCATATGGATTAGGAATTAGCAACTTGAGTCAAGTTTCATTTCGTTTTACCTTGAATTTCGAGGTTCTACCCTCCATTCACGGAAAACTGAAGGTGGTTTCCAAGCGTAAACACTAATGTCTATATTTAGCGCACGCAACTTCATGATCGCTAATACACACACGCGCATATCTTCATCAATCAACTTTGATTCCTATTCATAGGCAGGGAAGTGAGTCACACTTCAAAAGAGGCATTAAGAAAGCCACGGTGGGCAACCCTTCATCCGCACGAGTTTCTTGGCAACTGTCGACAAAAAGATCACTCACTCGCAGGGCGACCGCGCGCGATTATAAGTCTTGATAAGTCAGCAGATTATGAGTCAAGCTGTTGAGGGTGCTTTCAAAGAAATAATTTCGGGAATTTGGAGTGCCTACCAGTTTCAAAAAAAAAATACTTGACGAGAAATGAGCAATTCGAACTTTGGGTGAATCTGTATTATTTCTCCAACGGGACCTAGATTAGAAAATTTTCCTATAAAATATTTTCGTGCTATGTTGTCAAGTTTCGCACTTTTTCACCTTAAGACATGGGGCGAAGCCTGAAAGCCAAATCCACACAGAAAAAACAACAGTGGACTCCAAATTACTCTATTCCAATCGATATAAAATCATATAATTGAGGTCTTTTTTCGTTTGAGCACTCGTGGATTAAATCACTATCGATGATAAAATAGTAGCAAATACATTTATCGTTGTGAGACCTACACATGGGACAGAATGAAAACGGGCAAAGAAGACTCTGCGGTACGCGTCAATAAAAATTTGAAATAACTTGAGAGAAACCCTTTTATGCAACCACATGCTGGAAGATGGAAGAGAAAAATGGGAAAAATTAATTCTTAGTACCTACGTTTACACTGAAAAATAGCCGCAATAGTAGACATAATAAAACTATACAAATATATACATTGGTTTAGGAACAAAGCTATTGCTCGTGAGTAATTTCGAAAAAACTAAAGCAATAATTCATCAACCAGCTACATGCCACTAACAAAGTAGTGTGTCTCAAGCAGTCAAAGAAGTGCACGAAGACTAAGAAGTAAATTCACACTTGAAAATACGAATATGACTATATTTCTTGCATCGATGACGAAATTTTTTTAATGAACTTGTTTCATCCTATTAAGATTATCATTTTTTATCCTCGTATGATAAATTACGTGGTCCGGAACGTTTATTTATTAACGTTTCCACGTTTCTTAGCGCAAGATTGCGCTGACGGTTGACAAACATATCAGGTTCTAAATCAGTAATTTCAAACCGGGGACAAATAACCATTTTTAGTCATTATCAAGCTTAATAATGGGCTTATTATGAATAATTTCTTTAAAATATTCCGCTCAAATTTTTCATTTAGACTCATGATTTATTTTTCATTGCAAAATGTTTGGCTTTTCTCTTCGATCGTCTCTCTTGTATTCAAAATAATATTACCTAGTTCGACCTAGAGCTGCCACGGCGAATACCGAGAAACAATGTGTGATTAAAAAATACGAGATGCTTGAAACGTGTTTGTGAACAGTTCACAACACCTGGATGCAAAAGGAATTTAATCTTGTGTTGACTTTTGGAACCCCTTCACACACAATTTCATTCCTGTTCTAGTGCTTTGTCAACGCGAGTTAAAAAAAGTGACTCCTACTGAGATTCATCGTCGTTTAAAAGCTGTTTATGGTGACGATGCTGTTGCTAGGTCTAATGTAAATCGATGGGTGGAAAAATTTCGTGGTTGCGAGCCTATAAAAGGCATAATTGTCGATGAAACTCGCAGCAGACCTCCGATTACTGCCACAGACGATAAACATCGCAAACTCCTCTGAGATTTGATTCAAAATGATCGGCGAATCACTCAAAAGCTTATCGCAATTGGTATTGGTCGAGTTTGTCGTGTTAAAGGCAGCCTGGTTCCAATAATCTTGCAACATGACAACACTCGTCCACATATCCCGCGCTAAATTGGAGAGGCTCTGCGAAACTTGAAATTTGAACCGTTTCCACACCCTCTTTCCCCCGATCTTACGCCATGCAATTTTTCAACTTAAGAGACACCTAAAGGGTAATCATTACACGTGGGACGATGAGCTGAAGGCAGCTGTCAAGCCCTGGATTCGAGAAAAGTCGGAAGAGTTTTTCAGTGACGGAATGAAAAAACTTGTTACACTTTGGGAGACATATGTTAGCCTAAGCGGTGACTATGTTGAAAAATAAAAATATGATATTAATAACACAGTAGGAGAGATCATGTAAATGAAATCAGAGAGATTATGTGTACACCAGATAGATTTAAGATGTCATTTTTTCCACGAAAGATAAGGGATTGGAATAACAGTGCGGTAGGGGTCAAAATTAGTGTTGTATGTACTCACCCCCTGCCACACACCCTAGTGGAGTGGAGCTCTGAATGAGGTAACCACAAAGGTTTACAAATATTGCGATGATCGAGAGATTCTGCAAACAAGTCATCCTTCCGTCAGTATTCGACAAACCGCGCTTTGATTTTCTTACGTCACCTTTACGTCATGCGTTTGTTTTAACCCCCCACGGGAGTTGATGACTGATGGGTAGCAGCCACTTTCAAGAAGCAACACCATCTCCTCCCTCTCGCAGACCCATTGCAGCTTCCGCATGCACTTGTCTGCACGACTTTTGATGGTTCTGATGGTCTGATACACGCAGCGGTCGGGGGTCTAAAACTGGGATTAGAGTATGTGTTTGGTCGCGCCGGGGACCGAGTCCCTGGGAGAGCGATTCGTCCCCCCCCCTCTTCCACATTCTGGGCGCAGGCATGCTTTATCCAAGCGGCCAAATCTCGACTGCTCCCCCACCCCCCGTCGAGCGATTCGCGCAAGCCTCTCATCCCAAAGGGCCAACAATGTGGCACCGCAATACGTGCAGCGCGGAGTGATATGTCCACGCCATTCATTGAGAATGCGGGGCGGAAGGTTTTTCTTTCTGCTGCGACAGGTTTACCGGGTAAATAAACTTGGCATGCCTCAATAAAACACTCGTAATAAAAGCTTCCGTGCGTAATCCTTTTTGATAAACTGCTTTGAGAATGATGCCAAATCGTTTGGATCGGCTTACGCATGAAGATAATCACATCCCTTGAATCCGATATTACCCCGGTTCCTTGTTCCTTTCCTACTTGAAGTAAGGTAATAAACACTCGAATAAATGTGACACACAGAAAGATGTTGCTTAAATGAGTGTCTCCCGGATCAGAGACATCGCCATTAATTGAACTACGAGAATGCCTGATAGTCTGATAACTTTCGTTGCTTTGTCTACTGTCAGTAATTTTTTAAAAGAACACTGAAACAGGTCGGTTATGCCTACCATGCCTTTTGCAGATCATGAACGACAAAAGTAGGATAGACTGCAGAAGAAGATATGTTAAAATCTCGCCTGGAAAACTCCGGAATCGCTAATGAATCGGTTATTCCCGAAAAATATTAGATGCATACCAACTGTACTACAATTAGAGGTTCTAGATGAATGTAAGGACTTAACGAAAGACCTCAAGAAATATAAATAAAGAGTATGGAACGGATCCGTTCGCATTTCAACTCAACGCGACGCTAAGACGAACCAATGTTCACCGCCAGCGTTTACGACGAAATCGATCTCAATTACGAGCAAGAACGTGTTCTCAAGTTTTCCGATAGTGTACTTCAGCAGCTGATAAGCTATTGCCTAGGAGCGTTGAAAAATTTCAATACCTCTTCAAAAAATAAGAATTTCACGAGAGTCAGCCGAAATCAGAAATAAGCATTCAATTAAACCTTCGAAATCCATATTGAGAATCTATCACTGCTTGACATAATCCCTTGCAAGTTTAAAACAAAACACAAGTCAATACATGGATGTGTTCCTATTGGTCGACGCAATATAGCAGAAACTTGCCTACTTTGTACCACTTGCCTAATTTTTTTTAAGATCTGAGTGAATGTAAACTATGAGAGAATTTGAGCTGATGGCAGCACTTAAGTAGAACTCTTTTAAGTTTAGGTCTCCATATTCAATGTGAATCGATGTTTGGTTCGATTCAACAAGAGTGGCAGCCCACATTGAAGTAGGGACGGTGGTAATATGCCGCTGAGGCCACGTACGCGTCCCCCATTCGACAATACCTCACAGTCTGATAAACCCATCCGAACTCGAGGGCGCAAGTTCTCTGTGAACTGCTTGTATTTCTTAACATATCTCTTAAGTAGCCCACGTAAGGACTGGCAGATCATTTGGTGGAATATCGGAAAAACATCTGGAATCTGCGAAACATTTATTAATTTCCCCCTCTCCTTGCGTCCGCGTTCATGGACGATATGGACGCTTTTAGAACCCAAGAAGTTTCGAAACAGGAAGCATAAAAATTTAAGACAGCTTAATTATATGAATAGCTCCACGAGTCTCGTCCAGAATGATTGGCGTTAATGAGGCCGCTTTCTCGCCTGGCAAGTTAAAATACTTTATGACAACGATTAAAGGAATAGATCTAAAATAGGCGGTGGAGATATTTTTTTTCCAGCTCAGAAAACTTAAAAAAAACAACAAAAATTAACACAACGATTCTATTATAATACACCACATCGCTATGAAAAAAACAGGGCATACGTGCTAAAAAGAAAGGATATTAAAATCTCTTTTTTCAAATGTAAAACTCAAAGGGAGGAGAATGTTGGAGATACTTTGAGAGAGAATTCCGTGCCACGTGATCTGAATTCAAACCCAAAAAACGGAGACAGTCAGTATTTACTGTGATTTGGTCCACTGTTAAGTTTGACTGTCTGGAATTGCGAAGACGAATTTGAAGTGTGAGGTTAAGTGAGGATTGAGTTACAATGTAAAAAAACCGATACGACCAGCATATTAATTTATTCATACTCTCTTCCTCTCCAAGGCAAGGTTACATTCTGGAGACGGGAATATTTTGCGCGGCGTTAAAAAATGAAATTTTCTAAGATTCACGAGACTCTTTCTTCACCGTTGTAATATTCACGTTTGTGACTGTCATTGTTTCCCCTCTACGGAGAGCTCAGTTTTTGAATTGGTCTGCTTTGCTAGGATCACGATTCATTCGAGGGTTAATATTATTCCTTCAGCTTGTAGGGGTTACATAAAAGTTTTCACGTATTGCTTACTAGAAAATGTCAATAATGCGACGAAATACTCCGATCATTTCGAAATTTCAACACACGCGTCGCGAGAATGCAACGGTTTTTTTTTTTATAAACCCATACCGTTCGTCTGGGAAGAACTCAAATTGCGTGAGTGATCCCATGAACGTACGGAGGGGGCATCTAAGTTTTTTGAGAAAACGGAAACGAAGGGAGATAAATGGCGCCTTATGAATTAATAACGGCCGTCAAAAATTGATAATCCATCTTCCGACTCATAACACGAGTGCAAGTTTTTCCGCCTGCGATGTCGGGAATGAAAAGAGAACGACTACATTTCGTAAAGAGACACGTTCTTCCAAGGAAATCTAAGCCCTGATATAAAGTAATAAAATCGAATGAAAGTTTCCCTGATTTTATGATGATCTGTTTTCCTAACAATGCTAACATCGTAACAATAGTCAGCTGTGAACACAATGCATCACGCATTCGCTACAACCAACAATCAGTCCTAACCGAGAATGCAAAACGATCAAGAATAGCATAACCATCACCGAATCCACGTCCATTTGCTTCTTCTTCATTAGTTTGTTCAAATATTTAAACCTTTCTTCGTAAAAAATAGTCACTATTCAAAACTCCAGTATTAAAAATGTCCCAAGGAGTGTTGGCACCGTTTTAAGTGAAAATATTGCCTGGCGACGACGACTTGGCGTGTCCAAGAATGAAGGTGCGGAAATATAGATAGTGAAGAGAAAGGCGTAGATTAAAGGGAGGGGATGGAAGACGAGCAAAGAAAAGAGTTTAAAGACGTCGCTCGTACAGACGAAGATAAGAATTTTACATTCGATTATCATTGGGAATAGGAATGAATCATTCGGGAAGCCTCCATATCTAGGAGAATGCATCATGACATTGAATTTTGATTTGCCCATTTTTAATTTTTTGCCGTGTTAAGTGAGGGGTCTTCCAATTCATCGATTGGCGCTTTGTTTCAGGATCACACGTAAAAGAAACACGATTCATCACGAGTCTCCATCTAAGAATCTGGCAAGTAGGGTGCATGGGGTAGCAATTCAAACTTTAATTCGTGAATTTATGACCCTTAAAATAACGGATTTATGAGCTGGAGCATTGTCTTCAGGAAACAACACTTTCTTCTTAGCCAAATGCGGCCACTTTTACTTGATTTCTTCGCTCAAACTTTGCAATAAATTCGCATAATACCCGCCGTTGATAGTTTTTCCTTGTTCAAGATAGTCAATAAAAACTTGTACCACGGGCGACATATGTTTTTTCGGTGCTTTCGCGAAATGCTTTTCTAGGACAAAGCTCTTGGTGCTAATTTCAGAACTAAAATTGTTGCAAGTAGAAAGATAAACCCTTGATAAACTACGTTTCGTTTGTGGAAAAATTCCGAATTTGGTTAGACAATATTGCGTGGCGAAACAGCTATCGAAATTTTTCGCAGAACCAGAGGCGAACTTGCTAAAAAGTAATTGATCTTAGTTGCCCACAACTCTGAAAATTATTCCTTCATTCTCCAAGACACCCTACTAAGAAGTCACTGGTTCATTAATTAAGACACCAGTCCGTATAAAACTTGACTGTAGTTATTGACAATTAGGATAGGAATCATGTCCTCTTAACTTATGGTGGCATCGGACTGCACACCTAATGTGGCGACCACAACGGTTTAGGGTTTCCATTGATCATTAGTGCGCTTCTTAAAAGGGGTTGTTCATAGCTAATACCAAAGGTTATGTGTGCCTTTCCAACTGCTTTACCAACAACTTCCCTTTGTTTTTCATGCAGAGTTTATGTTTTTTCTCAATGACAAATTTCGCTTTATTTTCAATCTATTTTAATCGTTCGCAGTGAACTTC
The DNA here is from genome assembly GCA_037158775.1 of Hetaerina titia. Lineage (NCBI taxonomy): Eukaryota > Metazoa > Arthropoda > Insecta > Odonata > Calopterygidae > Hetaerina > Hetaerina titia. The sequence continues at coordinate 25,191,253 of CM073773.1, forward strand.
TCTGGGTAGAACGCCAAACGAAAACAAGGGAACTGAGGAATTTGTCCATAAATCAGTTTCAACGAATCGCTACCGAAAAAAGTCAACTTTTTTCTTAAAATGACATTAAAAACATTATAAAAATATCACACAATGCATTACACACATTACAATATCGTGAGAGTGTTTACATGAACCCCTAACTGCTAAAACATAGCTACAAAGAACTCAAGAACATGGAACAAAGTTTTCCTCAAATGACAGCTCAAGGTACAACAGTCTGCGTGTATATTCATATCTGCGTGTGATCGACTAGATTTTATTACATACGTTGTCTATGGGAAAATAAACATGGTCCAATTTCAAGTTATTATGATATTTTTCCAAAAAAAATATTTTTGGAAAGCTTTCCATAAATTTATGCGTAAATGAAACAGTTACTGGCGTGATTTGGTGGAAAATCTTCATATTGAAATTGAAAAATAAACAACTTGGCTTTTCCACATAGAAAAGGAGTGAATACAAAATTTTCTTTGAGGAAAAGCCAAGTTGTTTATTTTTCAATTTCAAAGCTTGTGCGGTTTTCCAGAAAGACTAAGGCTAAGCTAAACATTAAAAGAGGAGGGTAAACACTAGAGCAGGTGGAACAGTTTACGTATCTTCGGTGAATTCTCACTTCAGCAACCTTACAATGGCGAATTTAGAAGGTGAACCTCTTTCTTCTGGATAAAATTCTTCAAAGAGCTAAAATACTCCATCTTGATTTCCTATAAATACGTAGTCGATTTTGCCTTGTAACTCGCTTGTCTCATTCATTTGCACTTTTTCCGTTCTTTGATCCCTGATATTTTTCCCTGCCGATGAGAGAAGGAAGCACCATAGTTAGTAAGCACTCTTAGTTGATTCCTATCAATATAAATGTTATTAAGTTCCACTTAAGGTCATATTTTACCGGAAATACCACCATATGCCGTATTTGGCCCTGGAAATAACTATGAACGGTCGAAACCGACGTCCTAGTTTAAGGGTGAGGGTCAGGAAATAATAAATAGTGGCTTGTTTTATGCTAGGGTAGAAGAGGTTTACAAGGAAGGAATATTTCTGCCGAAAGAAGCATTTGCAAGAAGAAAATTGATGACGAGTGGGCGAAGTAAAGACGTAAAAAAAGAATATATACATATATCAATGATGCGGAAGTACTCACGAGAGCAATATAACTTTTGGACGGCACAATAGAACACTCGGAGTAGGCCGAAAGCTCAAACAATCTACATTGTGTGTTCTTTTACGTGTTATCTGTTTTATTCTGCGTTATATTGTGCCGTCCAAAAGTTATGTGTATATATATATATATATATATATATATATATATATATATATATATATATATATATATATATATATATATATATATAGTCTATTTCTATGTGTGAAAATAATATTTGTTCGCCATATGGCGGGATTTTCGAGTTAATATATATATATATATTATATTCTTGGGAATCATATTAAAATAGGCGGGGAAAAAATAGAGCAGGTAGAACAGTTTACATATCTCGGAAGTGTTTTGGACCAACACGGTCAAAGTGGTAGGGACGTAAGGAGAAGAATTGCGCTAGGCAAGGAGGCTTTCTCAAGGAGGAGGGAGTTGATGACGGGGACGTTGAGTAGGGATGTTAAGACAAGACTCGTAAAAACTCTGATATGGAGCGTAGCTATGTACGGCGCGGAAACGTGGTCGCTGAAGCAGGAGGATAGACGTAGATTGGAGGCTTTTGAAATGTGGGTGTGGAGAAGAATGGAGAGGGTGAAATGGAGCGAAAGGAAAACAAATGAGGAAGTACTAGAAATGGTGGGGGAGGAGAGGGTTTTGTTGAGAGAAATCCTATGGAGGCAGGAAAAATGGACGAAAGGCGTATTGAGCGGTAGTGGAATGTTGAAGAGGGTAATAGAGGGGAGAATGTTGGGCAAGCGAGGTAAGGGTAGGAACAGGATAGGGATGTTGGACGGGATGAAGGGAGGAAAGAAGTACACAGAGATGAATAGGGACCTGGTGTAGAGTTGGTTGCTGGATTGGGTTTTGTTTGGAGTTACAAAATGTTTATTTGATAGTTGTGTCCATCCAAAAACCTACCTTAACCGGTAGATTACCTAATAATAAATATATATATATATATATATATATATATATATATATATATATATATATATATATCCCTCCCATGGACTACAACCTTGTCGTGGTGGAAGGGCTTGTGTGTTCCGATGACCCCTAGAGCTGTGCTGGCGGGAGTAATAATAATTACTCCTGGAAGGGTCACCCATGCCAGATAGGTCGAAGGTTAGGAGCCAGACGAAAGGTAGTCCACGCAGCGTTTGTTCCTCAGTGAGGCGGCTGCAAAGGCGTCTGACCCCAGTGGGGCGGCCATTAAGTGATGGTGTCACGTTAAAAACACTATTCAGGAAGGCAACGGGAAACCACCTCAATTATCATTCCCAAGAAAATATTGATGGACGCAAAACAGAAATTGAGTCTTGGCAACTGCGGGACTCGGCCCAAGGGGCCATGTGTCGTGCCCGGCAGCGGGGGTGGCAAGGCTTCCGCGGTCGTCATCCCAGGAAACCCTTCCAGGGAAGAAATAACTGCAGCAGGACAGAAGACTCAGAAGAAGACGAAAGTAGTTAGAATAGGAACCTGGAACGTCAGGACAATGTTGAGGAGAGGCAAATTAGAAAATATTAAGCGAGAAATGGAAAGAGGTAATATAGATGTTTTAGGTCTCTGCGAGGTGAGATGGAAGGATAGCGCGGATTACTGGAGTGACAATTATAGAGTGATATACAGCGGCGGGGACGAGATCCAACGAGGGGTTGCCGTAATTTTAAATAAAGGGGTAGGAAGAAGCGTAGTCAACATAGAGCAAGCGACAGATAGAATTTTACTCGTAGAGATTAAAGCAGAGCCGACGAACTTGATCATTGTTCAGGTATACATGCCACCGAGCAACCACAAGGAGGAAGAAGTGGATAGGATGTACGATGAGTTAGAGGATATCATCGCGAGTGTTCCTGCAGGGAAACATTTGATAGTGATGGGGGATTGGAATGTGACGGTAGGCGAAGGAAGAGATGGGGGTGAGGTGGGGGAGCATGGGTTAGGCACGAGGAATGAACACGGGGAGAATGCGATTGAATTCTGCAGGAGACAGGGGTTAGTCATCACCAACACATGGTTTAGACATCACAAAAGGCGTAGGTATACATGGAAAATGCCAGTTGACTCAGAAAGATATCAGTTAGATTATATTATGGTGAGGCACAGGTTTAGGAACAGTGTGATTAATTCGCAGTTTCCCAGGAGCGGACGCGGACTCTGACCACAATTTAGTTGTTATGAAATGTAATGTTCGTTTCAAGAAGATAAGGCAAGGGCGGCGGGTTAAAAAATGGAATTTAGAAGCAGTAAATGAATTAACGAGGAAGGAGTATCAGCAGGCTGTAGAGAAAATAATGGATGACGGTAAAGAACTGAGTACTATCGAAGAAAAATGGGAATGTATCAAGAAAGGAATATTGGAAGCCGCTAAAGACACTATATGAACCGTTAACGGGAAAAGGATAAGGAAACCATGGGTAACGGATGAGATGATAGCAAAGATGGATGAGAGGAGAAGATGGAAAAATGTAAACACAGAGTTAGGCAAAACGAAGTACAAAGTGTTAAGCAATAAATTGAGAGGGGCCACAAACAAAGCCAAAGAAGATTGGTGGAAAACGCAATGCGAGGATATGGAAAATTTACAGAAGAAAGGTGAAATTGGTGCTCTATACAGCAAGGTTAAGTTATTATCGGGAAGTAAGAAGGCAAGATCTGTGCTAACAGTGAAAGATAAGTGGGGTAAGATAATAGTTGAACCAGAAAAAATCCAAGAGAGATAGAAGGAATATATAGAAACACTGTATGGTAAAGAACTTAGGCCAATAGGGTTAGACATAGAAAAGGAACATGACGTAGAAGAAGATAACTTAGGTCCAGGCATCCTTGACGATGAAATAGAAAGGGCATTAAAAGGAGATGAAAGCAAATAAGGCAGTGGGGGTGGACAATATTCCTGTAGAAATGTTGAAATGGTTAGGGAAAGGTGGGAAGAAGGCCATATATGGACTGATTCGTAGTATCTATGAGGAAGGAATCTGGCCGGAAGATTTTGTGAGATCGGTGTTAGTTCCTATTCCAAAAAAGGCAAAGGCTTCGTCATGTGAGGATTACAGAACAATAAGTTTGATATCCCACGCAGCTAAAGTTATTCTCAGAATCATCAACAAAAGGATAGTGTATGGCAAATGATTACTTAGGGGATGATCAGTTTGGTTTCAGGAAAGGAAGAGGTACGCGTGACGCCATTGCAGTAATGAGATCACTAGTCGAGAGGAATATAGAATACAATCAGGACGTTTTTGCCATTTTTGTAGATTTCGAAAAAGCGTTTGATAGAGTGAATTGGGAAAAATTAATGCGTGTATTGCAGAAAATAGGAATGGATTGGAGGGACAGGAGACTGATCCGCAACCTGTACATGTCTCAGACTGCTCAGGTGCGAGTGGGGAACGGAGAGTCCGGATGGGCAGTGTTAGGAAGAGGTGTAAGGCAGGGTTGCCCATTGTCACCGGTACTGTTCAACGTATATGTAGAAGAAATGATTAAAGAGGCATGGGAAGAACTGGAGGTAGGAATGAATTTCGGAGGGGAATTCGTGAAATCGGTTAGGTTTGCTGATGACCAAGCATTAGTTGCTCAGTCAGCCAAGGGGTTGCAAGCATTGTTGAGTGAATTGGAGGTTCAGTGCGATAAATATGGGATGAGAATAAATATTAATAAAACAAAGGTTATGCGATTTTCCAGGAAGAAAAAGGCTAAGCTAAATATTAAAATAGGCGGGGAAAAAATAGAGCAGGTAGAACAGTTTACATATCTCGGAAGTGTTTTGGACCAACACGGTCAAAGTGGTAGGGACGTAAGGAGAAGAATTGCGCTAGGCAAGGAGGCTTTCTCAAGGAGGTGGGAGTTGATGACGGGGACGTTGAGTAGGGATGTTAAGACAAGACTCGTAAAAACTCTGATATGGAGCGTAGCTATGTACGGCGCGGAAACGTGGTCGCTGAAGCAGGAGGATAGACGTAGATTGGAGGCTTTTGAAATGTGGGTGTGGAGAAGAATGGAGAAGGTGAAATGGACGGAAAGGAAAACAAATGAGGAAGTACTAGAAATGGTGGGGGAGGAGAGGGGTTTGTTGAGAGAAATCCTATGGAGGCAGGAAAAATGGATGAAAGGCCAATTGAGCGGTAGTGGAATGTTGAAGAGGGTAATAGAGGGGAGAATGTTGGGCAAGCGAGGTAAGGGTAGGAACAGGATAGGGATGTTGGACGGGATGAAGGGAGGAAAGAAATACACCGAGATGAAGAGGGACCTAATATAGACTAGTTTGCTAGGTGGGGAGTCACAAAATGTTTATTTGATAGTTGTGTCCATCCAAAAACCTACCTTAACCGGTAGATTACCTAATAATATATATAAGACTTTAATACAGAGCGCGGCACGGTGTGGATATTAAATTTGGTTTTCTAGGCAGGAGGGTGAGGGTAGATTATATGTCATGGGCACGGGGAGAAATGGAGCTAATAATTTGGGACAAGACAAAGAGTCACGACGAAGTTTTAAAAGTGTTGAAAGAAGATAGAAGTCGCCACGGGAAATCCGCGAATAGTGAACTTAATAAGAACTTAAGTAGAGAACAGACTTTTTGGACGAAATGAAGGGAAAGTCATGTAAGAGGTATTGAATGAAAAAATAAAGGTATAAAACAAGCCAACAGTTTCAGGCTTAACTTTGTGGAATTCCTTCATGTTGAGGGTAAAAAAATAAGGAAAACTTGACACTTCCACACACTTTTAATGAGATACGACCATAGGTTTCAATGCTCCGCATCATCAACAGGTAATTAAGATTAGAATAGAATTAAGCAGGTATAAAAAAGATTAATTCTTTGCGATACGGATACGATAATAGTGGTTAGAAACTGTTCAGGGATCTGTACCGCTTGAGAGAATGAAAGAAAAACTCTAAATATTGAAAACACTCGAGGAACTCGATGCGGATACACTTGTACACAGATGAGAATTCTGCAAAATCACTATTTGCTCAAATTCATAAACAATCAAATTGATTTCCATTCCATAGACGAACTAGAGTCTATTGCAAATATTTCCTTAGGTTCATTACTTCCTTGGCCGTGATGCAGTCTTATCTGAGGGAGATCTTACTCTTTTATTCCGTCTATCCCCACGTTAAGGTCAAACAATACGCCCTTCCCGTATCCCAATATGTTAAGTGAATTAAAAATCTTCTTTTTTGACATGTGCTCAGACACACGGAAATCAATTTGAATGGGAAATGTGACGCAGGTGCTCGCGTGGCCCTACTGGACATTAAAACTTCGTTGGTGCTGGTGCCCACGGATGAATTGAAACCAGCGTTGCAAGACGTGGTGACCTTGGAGGAGTCATTATTGCCAGTGTCCTACTGGGCTGGTCCCATCTAACAGCTCCGTCCCTCTCCTTTGCCCTTATCTTAATATCCCCGTAGAAATTCCCCTTAGCGACTTCCCTCACGTCTCTCCTTAGCCCTTCTCCTTACCACTCCTTCGATCGTCCTTTGCGTCCCCGTCCAAGGGGACCCCCCCCCCCGCCCGCCCCCACTCTGAGTGCAGGCCCCAGACAATTCTCCTCCAAACGGCTCAAAGCACGTCTCCCTCCCTCTTCCCGCAAGACCTCAGAGTGATACCGGCGGGTTATCCGGTAATGCCAGCGTGATCCTCTTCAGCCAGGAGCAGTCAAATGGGGGAAAGCGGGCATTACCTGCCTGAGGGCATTGCGCTCTGACCCTCTCAACGGAAGAGGGAAGAAACCGCTGAGCTATGACACTCACCAGCGGCTAATAAATTCCTCCCGACGGAGTGCGATATATACTGGAAATGTGTACAGAAGGCCATAGGCATCAGGAGAGTTCTACGATACGTTATGCGTGACTGTTCTGTTCGTCTAACATGATTAATCACAATTTTAAAAGAAAATTTGCCAATGAAAAAAGAGATACCTGCTGCATCAACCTAAGTTGGTCGCTTCAAAATCCACGACGACCCTTTTTTTCGTGGTGCAGGGAAGAATTAAAATATTTTGCCTATCTTTTGGAGAAATTACTAAATATATGCACAGGTGTAAAGGGGACAGCACTCTTTTCTGGTTATATCTTTGAGCCAACCCGTGTTAGGACTGTCTAGTACCACCAACCTCGAACACATCAATTTAAATGTTTAAGTCCGGTGCCAAACACCCGCTGCCACATATCTTTTTGGCGGTTTGCAGGGTACGGCTTCCATTCAGGTGTAGAGAAGTAATTGCAAAGTGAAGTAAGTACGAATGGCAAGTAAAACAAATCTCGGTATCCACGTGGATCGCCTATATTAATCTATGCTTCATGAATCTCTGCAGAACTTATGTCGTACCGAAAAAACTAGTAATGACTTCCATAGATGTCCCTGAGATGGTCAGTTAAACGCTGCCAACTGCCACACGAACACGAATACGATAAGGTGATTCCGAAATGTTTGTTTTTTCTTTCTATTCATGCCTTACGCTTTACATTCACTTGACCCAAATGAAATCTGACAATTGAAAATAGTGTCCGCTATTCAAGTGAACGTTATGAATTTCCTTCAAATTACCGGACAAGATGGTTCCCATGGCTTTTGAAAGGAGTCGCGCAAATCAATGACAATATATTTAAAGAGCTGTTCAACGTGTGCTAAAATTATTTGCGATGAGGCTACAATGTACCACGCACAGCATCTTCAGCTGCAGGATGTGAATAATTGTCATCTTAAATACACTTTAAGGCCCAGAGAGGCATTAGCAAAAAATAAATAATTGATGTCGCTAAAACTAGAATACAAATGTGATGAAAATATTAGTTGGAGACTTGAATATCGTAGTACTTTATGGAACTTATACCTGGTCGTTGATGCAATATGAGGATGAGCGTATGTTGAGAAGTTTTCGAGATATGGGTGCGTCGGGAAATGGAGAAAATAATTTCTAATGGAGAGAAAGGCAAACACCAAGGATTTCAACATGGTGGGCGGAGGGAAGAAGTTGCTGGGGGAAAAAAGAATAAGCATAGAAATTGGACTTGAAATGAAATCTTGAAAGATTGTGCGCCATGTTGATGAGGCCGTGATACATTAAAAGGAGGACGTTGGAAAGTAAGTGGGGAAGTAGTGGAGGGAAGAGAGTGGGTTTTCCAGATAGTAGATGAAGACAGGCATAAGTTAACAAGAAATGAAGAAATAAATAATGTAGGGGAAAAGAAACCGGAAGTTAATCACGATTCTTAGAATTAAATAGTCGTTAGGAACCGTCCAGAGCCTGCTTTTAAATGGATAGAATGCCATGAAATTGAAACACACTTTCATCTAGATCTAGAAGAAGGAGAAGGACATCGAATTGATGTATTACGATACATCGATACATGGTCGAAAATAAATGAGTCAATTAGAGGAAAAATTGCATTTTTGCGTCATTGATACGCTTCAATTCCACCAAGTCTCGCCTGGAACAAAGTGCGCAAATGATTTGACTTACTTTTGAAAAAATAACTTTCCAGTAGTAGATTACCAGTGGGTCACAATGGAAACGGAGTAATCCATCACCCAAGCAATAATGCTGCGATTAGAGTTAATTTACGCCCAGATTCACAGAGAAAATTTTTTCCCACGTATTCGGGGTGGCAATACTGCTGAAACGACATCATCCCCTCCCCCCCCCCCGACCATTCCCCCGTAGTCCACTCGTGCGACCACCGCCAAGTTTTCTTTGGCGTCCCCGATCGCCCAACTGCCCACTTCGACGGTGCTTCGCGGTGCAAACCCTTCAAGCTCAGACACACGCGCGCGCGCTCTACCACCCCCTTCTATGTTACCACCGACCTCAGCGGTCCGAAATCGGCAAATGCTGGACGAAATCCAAAATTTTGCACTCCTTAGCTCGGAATACGGTTATTTTTCTTCAAGTCTGGGACTATTAATAAACGAGAGGTTTCTTTAATTTATTTCTGAAAAAAAAGGAGAGAAAACCGTTCGTTTGCTTTCGTTACATCGAGGAAATCCGTCATAGTTTGAATGGATGAGCAAAAGAAAAAAAAATTCACAGCAAATTTCTCGGAGAAAGTTTGCGATGTGAATTAGGTTGAAAACGAGACACATTTCTCCGAGGCAAAAATCATTAGCCTCGAACCAAAGGCATAACCTAGGGGGCCCAGGTCATACCAACATTTGAGGGATCTTTCACCCCAAACGTACAAGTAGGTGACACCCCAGTTTTTCTTTAAACACAGCAGACTCGTCTGTATGGATTAGAAGAAATTCACTTTTCCCAATCGAGTAAAACGTTAAACCAGGTAACTTTTTCAAAGTAATCCTCAAGGGCAAAGACTATCTAATAATTAAATATGGTTTGATTTTAATTTTAGAATTCTAGTTAGTCACCAAATTTTAAGAAGATTTTCTTAACTACCTTGCTAACTAACCGCTGGCAAAACCCCGAAGTCAGGGTCTAAATAGGGTAATGATATTCCCAATGAAAAACACCTCGCATTTATGTCATCATCAGTGGGTGATTTTATGAGTATTTGAGCAAAGCAAGTAATTATATTTTTTTAAACGAATCTAATATTTACTCACCACTGATTCAACGTTATAACTCCGTTCGCAAAATTTCAATTATTTAAAAATGCATGCGTCTCTCTTTTAACGAGATATATATTATTTAAATATACAAGGAACGTATCTACGGTCGTGAATCAACGTAAACAAAAAATACCGGGACCGTATACTTGATTTGAACTAAACCTGAAACGTTAAACTTGATTTTTTTTAACGAGTTTACGGTCCCGGTATTTTTTGTTTACAAGATATCTATTATTACGAAGTCAGTGACTCCTTGTACGCTGGTGAAGGAATTTGCAAAAGGTTTTGAGATCGGACGGAAAATGGCTGCTATCTGAGTAAAATGTTCATTGAATAACCATTTTGAGCTTTTTTCACAATTTTGCATTATATTTCACATATAATTCCATGTATTCCATAATTCCATTTATGGCATTGGATTTTCTTCCTCAATCATAGTTGCTCATAATAATATTTGACCTGGAGTCATTTAAATCTTAAAACATTTTACTCAATATTTTTAAATGTTCACAACTCGTGTTAGCAATTACGTAAATCCGTCATGATTTTACGCCAAAGAAAAAGGTATTTGGCATACATGGCATCTGGTTATAACAACACTTATACCCTATGGGAAAGCGTTCGGAGGAGGAAGGAAGTATGAGAGCGAACGTGGGAGGCAGATTAAGGATTAGATGCATTAAGTTTACGGTTTATTTGGAGATGATCGCGGAAGATCTCGGGCTGTGCTGAAGAAGAGAAGGGTGGAGGGAGGGAGGGACAATAACATATGGATCCGAAGCGAAGAGAGTGAATAGGGCTTGAAGTACAAGGTGCCTTCGAGGTCTAGGGTTACTTGCCTCAGGAGTAGGTGCAGAAAAAGCAATGTAGTAGAGGTTAAGTACACGGGTACACTTTATGAATAATTAATATATATATATATATAGAATATATATATATATATATTAATATATATCTATACTAATATATATTAATATATATACTATATATATAGTATATATATTATATATACTGCGGGTCACGGTGGTCTAGTGGGTAGAGCGTTGGACTACTGACTGGAGGGTCCCGGATTCGATTCCCGGGCAAGGCACTTTGGGCACCTGCAGCTCCACTCTAGCTAGTTGATTTTTCGGGTACCAGATCTTCCTGGGAAACCATAACCGGCACAGGGAAAGGAACTGGCCCCCCTACCCTGATGTGTGAATATTCACACGCCGTCGGGCTTAGTACATGGGTGAGCTCTACCATCACCTACTAAACCGACCTTCGGGTTGATTACTGTGTTTATGGTTATTATATATACTATATATATATAGTATATATATTATATATACTATATAAGTATATAATAAATAGACAAGAGGAGTCTTGTATATGGCTGCACAGTGCAGTAACCGGCGTTGGTGTACCCTCCACGAGGGCAAGAAGCATTTGCAATACTTAAAATGGCGTCGCTTAATGAACAAGAACACACCGCGTTAGATCGTACATTTTCTCCACTCGCGTGGTTTACCACGCACATCAAAGTTCATCGTCAATGAAGCAATGCGAGTAATCGCCGATAAAACATTCTCTGATGGTTGTTTGATTGTGGAAAATGAGCCTCCTCCCGAGACAGTTCAAAGAAGAAGACCGAAAGTCATAACGTGAAAACGAACCCTAGAAGCCCCAGGGCCACGGACCAGCCGGTTTCTCCAGTGGGCAAAGGGGATCAAAATTACAAAAGTGTTCTCGGCGGCCATGGAATAATAGGAAGGTTTGGTAGATAATTCTGACAAGAAACAAAAGTAAACTCTACTTAGGAAAAAATAGAAAATCACACGCGTAAGGCTTGAAGGTACCTAGTGGACTGAGTAGAACTTGAACAAGCAAAAAGCTTTAAACATTTAGAGGAGTGTGCGGTGAAAAGTAGTTTCGGTTGTGAGTGAGTATATACGTAAAGAATATGAATAGCCAAGGGGAAATTCAACAAAAAGAAATTGTTGCCCATGAGCAAGATGGATGTGGGATCTCCGAAGAGAATGATAAAATCTTATGCTTCTATCTTAAACGGAGTAGAATCGGCCTTTTTAGGCGCATAGGATGAGATAAGAATTGAAGCGTTCGATAAAAGGAATGAAATGAATGGATCGATTGAGGGATGAAGATATATGGCAAGGTGCGATAGAATAAATGAGTCTTCTAGTGACGATAAAAAAAAGGAAAATGGTCTTGGTCAGACGATTTCTAAGATACGAAAGTATACAACAGACTACAGCAGTTAAGGAAGCAGTGGAAAGGAGGAGGCAGAGAAAAAAGATGAGAAAGGGGAAGTTATTAGGCGATCTGGAAAGAAGCAAGCGGGGGTGCAGAAATTGGAAAGAGATGGCTCTAGAGATCATACTATGGTGGAGACTAGAGATGATGTTAATGACCTCTTGTTAGGGTAAACAATTGCATCGTAATGTGTTTAATATTCTAAGCCCGTCAGTCTGACTTAACTTCTTAGATGTTGCTTTAAGATATTGAATATTCGAAAGTGTTTGCCTCAAAGTGAAAAGGATGAGTATATTCCTGCTTGAAACTTTATACAATGGAATATGACAATAGACTATTGATATCGTACAAATTTCCACCAAATAAGGTCGTTTGGGTGTCCAAAGTAGCATCTGAAATTGGTTAAATTATTTACAACGATTACATAGCTATATTTTTACGAGCAACCATTAAAATTTGGTATGTTCATGAATTTGAATCAGTTTCGCGCTCAAAGGATTCGTTTACGATTTGCAAAAGAGGATTTTTCGATCGTGCAACGTTATGCGATTACTAAGTGTTGTGCTAAACTGAAAAAAATCTCTTGAGAAGACTAACAAAATGATTCCTGAAGCTTACGGAGAGACAGCTCTGCTCTACTCACAACTTTTGAGGTAGTTAAAGGCCTTTAAGGAGGGCCAGGAAGAGGTCCACGACGAACAACGCTCTACTCGGCAGTCAACCAGCAATGAAGTCTGAATGACTAATACGTAACACACAATATAGATTTTCAGTCTATTTCGAGTGTAGTCGGCAGTTATCAGATGTGGCGAAAGCAGGAAATGAGCTAAATTAAAGAATGGAGAGCAAGGCATAGTTGCACTTTTCCTTGATCTCTGGAATGTGTAAATGGAGGAGGCAATAAATGAGATCAAGGAAAAGATAAAAGGTGGCTTATGAATACAAGGAGAAAGGATAAAAAAGCTGCGGTCTGTCGATGACACGGCTACACTTAAGAAAAGAAAGATCGCATAAAGGATACTAAGTAGCCTTTGTGGAAAAGAAGTGAAGGGGAACCTCAAGATACAAAGGGAAAAAAACTAAGGCAAACGACCGGCAGTCAAAGTCTGGAAGATAGTCTGTAAATATTATTAGCTGAAGAAACTCCTTAAAAAGTGAAAAGGTATCTATTTCCAGATGCCAGAATATAAGTGGGAGATGGTAAGAAGAGTAGCACAGACAAAGAACGTGTTCGAATATAAAAACATACTATAGGGAAGAAGTACCAGACAAGGAATTAGGAAACAGGTCATTAAGACACCTGCTTCTACTAGAGGTAGAGGAAAGAAGTACACAGAGATGAAGAGGGACCTGATGTAGAGTAGGTTTCTGGATGGGGCTTTGTTTAATATTTATTTGATATTTGTGTCCATCCAAAAACCTACCTTAACCGGTATATTACCTAATAATATATATATATATATATTCACTTATTTATTATAATACTGGGTAGATAGTTTGCAAGAAAACTTTTAAACGAATTCTCTAAGCTAACTGCTAAATGGGAGGAGGGATCGCTATATGGTAACCGCAAAATTATTTATTACGTGCTCGTTTATGTCATCATTAACTGTTGTCAATACAAGTATATTTTTAGATACTTAAGTGCGATGCGATATTTCGTGAACAATATCAAATTCCGCGACCAATATTCCTCCGCAACCCTCTCATTTTAATGTACGCTTAGAGGTGACTCGGAACAGTGCACAGAAAAAATGGCTCTCGTTATAGTATTAAGTCTTTTGTTTCGAATGAGACGCGCTTCGTGCCTCAAGTCCGCTGCGACGGCAAAAGAAGATGAGCGGAGGGTTGTGGGAGGGGGGGGACGAAATATTTCATCCTGTAGGCTTGCCAACTTTACGGTGTTTGGGCGCATGGAGAGAGCATTCATTATTTGCAAGCGAGTGCGTTACAGATACTCAAACGTACAATCGTAAAAGCGACGCTGAGTCAGTTTCGTGGTTAACGCGTCGTAAGGCGTCAGCTTCCCGGCTACACACAAAGGTCGAGGGGGTCGAAGAGGCTGGTGGTGGCGATGTTGATGTTGCCACTAACCGTAGTTGGAGACGACATTAGGGACAACATGAAGATGTTCTAAGGTCAAAATTGTGAGCGAATCCAAAATGTGTTATCCAAAACATTCCAAAGTCAATTAAAACGATGAGGTGCTGTAAAGTTTTGCAGGCGCGAGATGTCACGAATCTGTAGGTAAGAAAAATGGGAGGGAGCTTCAAATTTCCCAATAAGGAATGATTTCTTTCTTTTGTCATTGGATTCGAAATGCCAATTCAAGAGAACAATGAGGAACCTTATTGTCTGAGTTGGTGGCCAAGAACTCCACGCCGACGGTCACCTTAGTCATAAACAGTAATATTTATGTTGGAATAAAAACAATGCTCTATCGTTAGCTGCTGTCATAAACATTTAGATGAATATGCAATTTCTGTACGTAATACTAGCAACATTGCGACATTTTTTAAAAATTCACTCAACGATGCTTCTTAATTAGATTTAGAGTGCGAAGCATGCAATTAATTCCTCCGGACTTTTCACAAAAATAACTGTTGATAATGACTTCCGAAAGACATTGAAATAATTTAATCTTAATGTCCGATTCAAGGAAATTCGTTTTGCGGAATCATAATGTTATATTTTCATGTAATGAACGCTTTGCTTAAAACAATTGTTATAATAATGAATTTCGACATTTACTGGGACTGCTTCTCAATGTACTATATAAATAATTGCCCTTTTTTTGAATTTTACCCCACCTTCGTTGTGTTTGGTACACGCGCACGCTTGAAGATGGCAATACGAAACACCCAGTGTCCACACACACGGTCATGCCCTTCCTGCAGATCTCTACTCTGTCCTTTGAAGACTTATTTCGTCTCCGTCACATTCTTCTAGTGCTTCCTACATGTTCTACTCTTCCTAAGATTCCTAGTATTCCTAATAGTTTTAAATTTTATTTTCGACCACTAACTATCTCCCACAAAATTCTAAGCGATAATCTTATCCTTAAGGTTCAATCTATTAGGTCTAATGATATTTTTCAATAGCAAGTCACTAATAAATGACTTACTGTAGATATAAATTAATAATTAATTAAATTCTCTTATAAATCTTCATATTAAAGTAGATAACAACGGTAACAAGAGAAGGGATTTTTCTTTTCTCTCAGAAGAATTTCTTAGAAGAATTTCTTATCTCTCTCTTAGACTTAGCGTTTAACATGAGGGAGCTGAAGAAGGAGTAGCTAATTGTAATAGTATGAAAAATATTCTGAAATTTAATATGGTAGCTAATGAGATTACAGATGTAAAATAGGAAATATAATAATCGATCGATCCATTCCATTTCATTTTGACTGATATACCGTTTTAACACAAAAAAGAACATTGTAGTTAAACATTTTGGGATAGATGTCTCACTATTTCCGCGTAATTTTTATTTTTCACTGCCTAGGTTTTTAGTTACATCAACATCGTCAGCTTTTCGTTGAAACATTGATCGAGGTTTGTATGTTTTCTCGTCGGAAGAGTACGGGGTCTTAATCTTCAAAGAAAATTTATTCTTAAAAACATTAATTCAATGCGGCAAATCTCAATTACGTTTTCACTTGCACCAAAAAGCGACCTCAAAAATGTTCACCGAATACAATAAATATTGCCTACATATTATACATGGGATGATAAATGCTCTCATTTATCCCCGCATCACCACTGCGAGAAAATAAAAGGTAAAAAAGAAGTTTTCGCACCGCTTTCGTTCATCCATACTGCAGGAAAGGGTCGCAGTCCTACTACTAGTAATGAAACGTATGCTACGAAATTATTAATTTTAAACATTACTGTGCGGGATATTTTCTAAGGAGTAGACACTGTGCTATTTCATGGTCTTCGTTCTATTTTCGTTACCAACCCTCTTCCGTTTCTAAAAGCATGTGAAAATAAAGGTGACGCACACAAAATCTCAGAAATTTCTAAGCATTAAACTTTCCATGAAGCACCATCTAATCTTATTCATTAATATAATGAAAGGATTGAGATTGAGTAAAACGCCCTGTGCAGAAATTTGCCGTGTTTTACAACATTTTATAGAGTGTGGCCACCGAATCATTCTCCGTCACATGGCTAATGCCGAAACCATACCATATCGGAAGGACAGTTATATCTGCGAAACCAAGCAGATGAACAATGAACTTTAAAATTAAATCATTTCTCGAAGCTACTCGTATTCCTTACTTTCGCCTTGTAGAAGAAGAAAGAAAAAACTTTGAAGAGTACCGAGTAAGGTTTTCAAAGATCGGGGTGGTACGATAGCTAATGTACTGGTATCCCTTTCTCTACTAGGGATGTCAATACAGAGAGAGTATCGTACGCATGTGGAGTACGCTGTCCGTCAGATAGGACGTCATAATTGTGTGACCCCTAGGCGCCTTTCGCCAATAGTAAGGCTAATGCCAACGCCGGGTTTCTTTCCCCACCCTTCTCCCTCTATTTCCTTAATATCCTCTCCATTACCGCATTCCCCACCTATCATTCTAATTGCCTAAATGATGACAACTTTCGGGCGGCTCCCGTAGTATCTGTTTCTAAAACTGATTAATGTCATGTATATTCCCGACAATTATGAAACTCTTATGTCATTTGTCCGTAAAAAGTAAAACCATGTCAAATAAAGCTATGTGCTTACCGCATCAATATTTTTTTCCGGCAGATCAAACGTGTTACGTTAAAAAGTAAATATCAAATCACGAGCTGGGTTGAAGTTTGATAGAAATGACCACATTTTTTTAACCTAAAACGTTAACTTTTTAAGACGTTAACCGATATCGATGCCCTCATGCAGATGCCATTTCACGCAAGGGTCTTAATTTCCCATCCCGGTGCAGACGCAACAGAGTCGAAGAGCATTCGCGTGCCTACTAAGGAGGAGAGCTAAGGATTCACCGCTCTCCTCCTCAACTGCTAAGGCAAGAGGCGAGGAGGGTTTCCATGCAGTCACCATATAAATAGAAGACACACACACACACACTCACACTCGTGCAAGACCACAACACCCACAGCCGCCCTCCCACCCGAGGGGGGGGGGAGGGAGGGCGGCTGAAGAAACAATAGACTGCCGGCTCCCGTGCTTTAACCCTCCCCCGTTCCCTCCACCGCCGACCAACAGACTCCTCCCCTCCAACCGCGCTATGTGCCAAATACCGAGACGTAGAGGATCTTCTCTCCCCCGGTATCGGCTTTAAGAACAAGGGCTGCTAACCCCACAGTTTTGAAATTACCTCCACTTTGTTGCTTTCTTTCAGTAATATGCCTAAGCAAGACAAAAATCCACAGGGGTGCAACGTCCAATGACAGGCTTGCATTTAACTTTCAACACAACCCCTGAAATTACATTTGGTTTTTTTTACAGTAACAATTCAAAATCGTCAACTATGAGATTTTTTATTTTTGTACCAAATTTCAATTTTAATTTTTCTGTTTTTACGTGTGTCCCCCCTGATCTGTCCAAGCAAATCATGAACGTACCCGTGAACCTCAAACAACTGCGACAGTAAATGAATTATTAAATATCTTCGTCGCTTTTAGTTAAATAAAATGTACGTATTAGTAAATTCTATCACATTTAGGAGCGTATTTTTATTGCGTGCTGAGTTGATGTCATTAAAAATGTGTTTTGATTACTAACTTTTTTGAAAATAAAGCAATCTTCAAAACAGATTGATTACTTTGCCAATGCTGCAATAAATCACACTTCAATTTCGTGTAATCAAACCAAATTTTTGCTATCACAGGGCAGATAAATTTATTGATTGAAATTAAAGACGAAATCAAATGAAATGTAAGTAAAATTTATTTCTTTCAGAAAAGTGATTTACTTCTGCTTTCAATATAACATATTAAACGTTAAATATTAATTAAACAATCCGACTAATCCTTTTTAATAGTTTCCGTCTAATCATCGCAATAATCATGTGGTGTTCAACATTCCTGCGCGTACTCAACTGGAGCTGACCAAGGGAAATGTTTCCTACCAATCTATTCAATCACTCATCATTTCTTTCGCTGGCATCTTCCACGACCCGTTCTTCGTAATTCATCGTGGCTCTCCCTCTACAGTAATTCATCTCATGTTTCCTCCAATTGTCGAATTTTGATAAAATATCGCAAAGAGAAATGTGTACAGGTGGTAGGGATATGAAGTGTACAGGTCGAGTGGGTAGCAAGGTTTAAGTACCATGGATGGTAATTAAGACCATATTCGAAAATCGAAAAGAAAATAAAAGTTCAGAATAGGGATGGAAAACGGGTGTTTTTGAAATTAAAAGGGTACTATGTGGAGGATTGGTCTTGGATTCAATGAGGGGTTTATATCTTCATTTACACAATACCCTGCAAGCCGCCGCAAGGGCGTGTGGCGGGGGGTGTTAGGCCACCACCCAAAAAAGGAAAAAAGGAAGGGCCAAGCTGTGTGTGGTGTGTATTTCTCTATGGTGCAGAAACATGGACATTGAGGAAAACTGAGGCAAATAGGTTTTAAGGTTTTTGAGTTGTAATTGTGGAGACAGTTGTTGAAGACCAGTTGTGAAGATAAGGTTAGAAATTCGTAAGTCTTGGAAAGAAATCAAAGAAAAGAGAGGACTTAAGGGACGATGAGGAAGCGACGGTTTGATAAAGAACATTAATTGGTAGGGTTGGAGGGGAGAAGAAAAATGAAGCTGATGGACGACCTTAGAAGGGCAACTGTCTCCAGTCAAATGAAGAGAATGGCGGAGGGAAGGTGGCGGTGAAGGAGAAAGGGGCAAATGGACGTTGATAAGTTGACGATGCATGATGGATCGAATACTTGGTTGGTATTCCTTCTTTGTTCCAGATGTCTCGCAAATAATGGGATGTTCCGCATACTAACAGTGAGATAAAGCCTGGGGAGAATTAAGGAATTCCGGGGGACATCCTTATCTTTTTATGGAGAAACGATCACGGAGACAAGGCGAAATGCCGGGCGCGAAGGAAAAATATAACAAAATGTCTTCCTCAACAGACTGGACATCGACTGGAACAGTTTACCTTTTGAAATATTCGAGTTCATCCAAAACAATGAAAATGAATTTAAGAAAAAAATGAAAAACATTTATACGATAACTGTATGTATGTGTGCGAAATTTCATGCATGAATGTACAATTAATGAATCTCAGAACCTGGGAAAGTGTCAGCTTGTAACAATTTTACTGAATGATAATAATAACTAAATTACAAACACAATTGAGCTGAGTAGTGGTTAGCAACATTAACTCGTCATTGCAAAAATGCCTGCAGCTTCGTCACGTTCATTGCCGATTTGTCCAGTTTAGTTGGTTCAGGACTCGTCCGGTTCGGATTAGCTGGGTAGTGAATGAAAATTAGATTTACATACAATAATAAATACAATACAACACATACGATGTGCTCACTTCCTTCCCTATTAGCCACCACTCGGTTTCCCTCAAAGTTCTATAAAACCTGCTCTAATAGTAGAAGCAATGAATGCAGCAATGGCGATTATTTGGATCGCCTACTCAACGTAAGCAAACTACTACATTGCCGACATCGTCACAACTAATAACAAGGGAATATTTAACATACCCACTAGATTTGTTCAAAAATAAGAAGAGACTTTAAATAAATACTTGATGGGTCGCTTGTGGGTGTCATCTTCATCTCCCATCAACCCTTCCGCCAATGAAGAAGCCCAGGAGATGCTGTTTACCGCCGACCCACAAGAGCCGCCATGAGAGAAAAAAGGACGACACCAATACGTCTTAGAAGACGAAAACCGTCTGGGAAGACGACAGGGACGCCCAGCGCGGAAAAAAGGACGTCTCAAGGAAGAGAGAGGGAGAGAGACCAGCTCAGAACCGCCATCAGAGAATGAAGACGACACCAATACGTCTTAGAAGACGAACACCGTCTGGGAAGACACCAACAATCATGTCATCTAACTGATCGTATACCCTTCTTATTTCTTCCTCCTTATGATTGCTTGGTGGCATGCATACCTGAGCAATGTCCGATTTCGTCGGTTCTGCTTTTACTTCAACTACTAATATTCTATCCGTTGCTTGTTCAATCTTGACTACGCTTCTTCCTTACTTGTTAACCAATGTTATAGCATTGTATTAGCTATATGCTCTAATCCTCTATTCTCTATATCCTCTAATATCCCTATCTCCAACACTGTCCTAATATTCCAATTCTATACTTTAACTGTTTCCGTCTTCTTCTTAATCTTCATCTCTTCTGATACGGTGTCTGTGCGTCCCAGATCAATTTTCTCGGTTATATTTTCAATTATGTTACGTATATAAAATCTAATATGGTCAGCACATTTTTCTCCACAGATTTGTTACTTTTATGACTATCTTAGGACTTATGGTTAAGTGAAGTATTTATAGGTTGATGGTCACCGATTGAATTATTCAGGACTACACATATTTTCCTTTGTGCCCAAAAAGACGATGTTAATAACTAAGCTCATACTCATCTTCTCTTTCAGTCCATTCTTAAATGCGTATGATTTAAGAGATATCATTTAATTCCGCGTTGGAAGAGATATTACGGCTCTAATAGGGATAGTTGAAAGGGCGGGGATACAGCGGTTTATATAGTGTGCATTTAGTGTTGCCAAAAAAATACTAAATTTTTGCGAATGAATCTGCGAGTCGAGTTTCGTCAAACCTTCCTTGCAAGACAAATTCAAAGAAATTGCCAGAGATGCCGCGACAACAACTTTTAACGAAGTCATTCGGTAATGTGCCTTACAATGCGACAATTTTAAAGTGTACAAATCATTCGCCTTGATCTAGATCTTGGCAGAGACCTTCCCCTACTACTACTAGAGAACCATCACCTACTAACTAGGCTCACCCATGTACCAAGCCCGACGGCGTATTTTTCACACATCAGGGTAGGGGGGCCAGTTCCTTTCCCTGTGCCGGTTGTGGAAGATCTTTCCCAGGAAGATCTGGTACCCGAAAAATCAACTAGCTTGGGTGGATCTGCAGGTGCCCAGAGTGCCTTGCCCGGGAATCGAACCCGGGACCCTCCGGTCAGTAGTCCAACGCTCTACCCACTAGACCACAGCGACCCGCAGAGACGATACGTATATGGTAAATATAATCAGAAAATTCAACGACTCAACAGTATGTTTGCTGAATAGAATGGTTTGAGGCGTCACTTTGTGGAAGCGATTAATATTGTAAAAGAAAATACTTTGTTCTTCCACATATATTTTATTATTCACTAACCAGGTTTCCACTTACAAAGTCATCATTAGGTCCTGATGATGACTTTGGAACTTAGTTTGTGGGTGACCTGATGATAACTTCGTAAGTGAACGCATGCTCACACTTCAATTTAAACTCAAGTAAACAGTGCCCAAATGGAAGAAGAAATAAAAACACACTCCTAAATACCCCAATTCCACTTTCCTAATAGGAAAGTACCGAGTTTGATTGCCTCTTACAATGTTGTTAATTGTTCTCAGTTATAGTTTTTCTAATTTGATACATTAGTCGACAACATCCTCGGGCTTGCAGGATGGCACGTATGAACCAATTAATAATTGAAGTAATTTTGTTAAGTGATGAGGAACCATTCTATACGAAGTGTATCTTACATTGACACCCGAGGCAAGAGAACTAAGACCTAGTGCTTAGGTACCATTACTTTGTTACAATAAACCCGGGTATTTCTCAACATCTCGGCACCAGTACTAGTTCTTGCTATCTATTGACCATATAAAAGTCCTTCGGGATTGTTAAATCGGGTAGAAAAACTTACCCGGAACCAGTTCGTCCCACAGATACTGGTGTGCCAGGTAAGAAAAATTTGTCGGTACTAAGGTGCTGGTTCTGTTAGCGCTACGAACAACTTGTCTATGTCATGCTAGTTCTAATGTAGGAATCATATGTGATTGTGGAGAGAGCAGACCTTGGATCGGCGTGTGGAAAGGTGCTTTTCCCCTCAATGCAGGTTGGGCTGGAGTGGGGATGAAGAGGGAAGAGGTGAGGAGGGTGACGGGTCTACATCTACATCTACATAAGTACCCTGCGAGCCACCAAAAAGGTGTGTGGCAGGGGGTGTAGCACCATGAGGGAAGGGTAAGGGTTGAGGGGGTTGGGAGTTAGGTGAGGAAAGGTGGGGGGAACCTGTAGGAAAAAAAATATATATATACATATATATATGTATATATACACACATACATATACATACATACATACACACATGTATACACATCCTCGCGAAGTCCCTAACCTGTACGTTAATACTTATTGTAATGAACTAAGTCCTGGGGAATTTCGACTACGAGCATTCTGTTCCCTTATCGTTCTTGGAAAAAATGACATTTTAAACCTGTCAGTCTTGCAGTCTATTTCTCTAGTCTTATATTCGTGATCCCTTCGACCGTAATACGTTGGGGTTCGTATTATATCCTTGATGTCATCGGAAAAGGGCCCATCTTTAAATGTTTTTAATAAGTTTAATCTATATTGGAAACGCCGCTGTGTAAGAGAATCCCAACCTAAACTGTCTAACAAAGTGGATACGCTGCTGAGTTGGTCATAACAATGTTTGACAAATCTAGCCCCCCTCCGCTGAACTCGATCTAATTCCGAAACCAAATTTATGTTGTGAGGATCCCATATACTGGCAGCATACTCTAGGTGGGGCCTGACCAAGGCAAGGAAACATCGTTCTTTCACCTTTTCGTCGCATTTACCTAGCACTCTTTTCACAAATCCCAATTTTTTATTAGCACGACCGCATATTTCTCGTATGTGTTTTCCCCAGGACAGATCGTGAGTAATTAGTAGTTACACCCAAGTATTTAAAGGAATCTACCCTCGCGATTTTGGTTTGTTTCACTTTGTAACTATAAGGGAGGGAATTACTCTTTTCCCAAAAATGTATTACTACGCATTTTTTAAAATTCAATTCCAATTGCCATGTATCGCACCAATTTTGAATTGCATCTAGGTCGTTGGCTAACACGACTCTGTCTTCGTGACTTCGGATGTCCCCATAAATTACTGCATCATCGGCGAAAAGACGGAGCTTGCTATTAACTACGGTACTGAGGTCATTTATGTAAATAAGGAAAAGGAGGGGGCCTATGACACTTCCTTGTGGTACCCCCGACGTGACCTTGACAGTATCGGATGATACACCGTCCAGGACGACTGTTTGGACACGATCACTTAAAAATTGTTTAATCCAGTTAATAATACTTTCGTGTATTCCATAGGTTTCCAATTTCGCCAGTAATTTGCAATGAGGGACTTTATCGAAAGCTTTCTTAAAATCTAGGAATATCGCATCAACTGGAATATTACTTTCACCGGAGTTTAATACATCATGTACAAAAAGTGCGAGTTGAGTTTCGCAGGATCTACCCTTACGGAAGCCGTGTTGGTTATTAATTAATAAATCTTGGCTATCGAGGTGCCTCATCATGGAACTAACAATGATGTGTTCAAGAATCTTACAGGAAATGGAAGTCAGCGATATTGGCCTATAATTACTGGGGTCCTCCCTGTCTCCGTTTTTAAATATGGGTGTTACCGAAGCTACCTTCCAGCCGTTTGGCACGCTTTCTTCTGCTAATGATTTCTTAAATATTATATCTAGATATGGGGCAATTTCAGCCGACAGTTCTTTATACACACGTGCCGGTATCTCATCAGGTCCCGGAGATTTGTTGGGGTCTATGTTTTTAAGGAGTAAAAAAGGGTTAAGTGCTTGGCGTGGTAGTCACTGCAATATCCGACAAAAGGAGTCCGTACTTTGTTCCGAAGACTGCCTGCGGCGTCGCGTGGAACGAAGTACGAACTTCGAACGTATTTTCACGAGGCGACGAAGATGGAACGCATCTTATCAACTGTTTCATTTTTAATTTTCTATCCATCTGCAAGCCACATTTGAAGTAACCATTTTTGCGAATGAAATAGTCATTGTTATTTTGAAGGAAATCAAAATAAGTGAATCAAGTATTTACGAAAGCATTTCAATTATTCCAAAGTATAACATTTCTAAAAAATTGTTGCATAATTTTATTTTATTTTATTTAAAATTGTATTGGTATTTATTAAAAAAAGATACACTATTGACCTACGTACATGTATTCTCTGAAAACCAAAGGGGTTAGTTACTTCTAGCGCAATGCTGGTATGACTTTATCGATGGCCAATGCTGAAAAAATATATAAGGTATCTTACACATGAGAAAGATACATTTAAGGAACATTTCCCGTGTAAAGTTTTGGCTAAAAAAACTTATTTAAAGGATGGAGCCATATTAATAGTGAAACGAGTGGCTAAATACCTTTATTTTCGTACTTTGTTACATTTCATTGTTAAATTGTCATTACTCTTGGAGTTGTGTACACTTAATCCTGCTTTTTAGACAAATACTACAGTAATTACTACGACGATTGGCGTGATATGTGAGGATGGGGTTAACCTTTTTCAAAAGAGATTTTTTTCCTTTAAAATCATTCCTTTAATTTTTATGCAAAAATTATTTTTTTGCAAAAATTGAATTTTTACGATTTTCCTTATGATGCGCACAAAAATATTATGAAAATTTGGGCCGTGGATGATGTAATAATGATCTGTGTATTAATAAACAAATAAATTGTCTGTAATACGTGTGAATATCACACATTTCCCTATACGAAAGTGAGGGAGGTAGGATTTCTTTTCAAGAATGCTACCTTTTGGATTTCCAGGAGGACATGATGTATGGGAAAATCACGGCTTGAGCGAGCTTCGGGCGTTCGTAAGTCACACGGAATCGAACAAGGTCCAGCAACCGAACGCTGTCTTCTCACTAGACTACCACGCCTGCTGATTCACGCATCGTAAACCTTACATCAAACAAAGTAGTTACACTCACGGAAAGATTAATGCCAACTCCAGACTCATGGAACGGTCTAAATTTCGTAACTCCTGGAGCCATTAGTCTAGAAAACCGTGTCGCTGCCAAAGCTCACCCGTCGCGGTCTTTGGCTCGAAGGAGCTCCAAGTCACTGCTTGTGTGAAATGTGACACCCGCGAAAACCATTTTACTCAATACCCAAACTCCCGAGAAGTTGTGAACTCTGGACATGACGCAGTGGCGAATCAACCGCAGAGTACTAAGGGAGAAAATAAGAGACATTGGAGAATCATTATTCGGGTACGTGTATTAGGTTATAGTACATTAATGTTAAATTCTCAGAAAGAGATGGTAAAATGCAGGCATTTTAGAGCAGCAACCGTAATGTCATGAACTAAAATATAGTATATTTCTTGATCACCCCGACGAACCGAATTTCAACAGTAACAGATGAATTCTCGAATGTAATCGCAGAAACGACATTAAGCAGAAAAAGGGAAAGATCCGTCAAGAAAAAAAGTGAACGAGGAAATGATGAGGGCAAAAAATAAGAGAAACTTTACGCTTCCACACACTTTTAATGCTCTACGACCGTGGTTTCCCTCATTTTTTATCCTCACCATGAAGGTATTCCACAAAGTTAAGCCTGAAACTCTTAACGTGAACGAAGAAAATTTTCTGGACTATTAAAACTAGGCAAATGACGACAAATAATATGATTACTTACCCGAAAAAAGTACACTAATGTTTAATAACATATTCCCCTGATCTCATTCCATAGCTATTATTACGTATTAAGTGGTCTAATTTTTAAGAATTAGGGTTTTGGACGGCCACAAACTTAACACATCTACGTACATTTCATAGCTACTCCTAGCAAAACATAACATGACACTCGACACTACATTAAACCCCTCTTCAATTACGCAATACTTCCTCCCTTCATCCCGTCAAACATGTCCATCCCATTCCTATCACCTCCTCGCTCGTCTCTCGTTCTTCCCACTATTTCACCTTCTTAGACATGTCATCGCCAATCAAAATGATCTACAGCCACCTATCCTATCTCCTTTGTATTTCTCCCATCAACCCTTTTCGCCACCATGTTTAATACTTCTTCATTAATGTTATTTTCGGGCCATTTCCCCATCCCATCCTTCCCCACGCTCACACTAGAAAAGCATCCAATTTATACCTTTTAGGACGCGCACAAATCCACCCCCTGGGTGTGTGGCAGGGGTGATTACACGCCAGACTAATTTTGACCAGAATATTTGTACCCCCTACCGCGGTCGGACAACGTTATTCTGATTCCCTATTGTTCGTGGGAACAATTACATCTTAAATCTGTTCTACAGTTAATCTCTCTAATTTTATTTACATGATCTCTCCTACCGTAGGGTGATGCGGGTAATAATAAATTTTCAACATCAACGCTGAAGAGACATCCTTCCAATTTATGCAAGGGATTTAATCTGTAATTTAACCTTCGGTCCATTGAGTGATTCCAAGCATAGCTCCTCTAATAAATTTGATACGCTACTAAGTTTATCATAAAAACATTTTTAGAGATGAAGCTCCTCTACGATGCACGCGATTCAATTCGACAATCCAGCTAGTAGTGGCTTTGCAGAGCACTAAAAGATACAAATAAAAATATAATTAACCCAACATCATGGCTTTCTCCTATACTGGCAACATTGAAGAGAAATTATAATTAATAATTGTGATTTCCACCATAGTGTATTGTACAGTATAGTATACTATCCTCCTTGAGGTTTTCGCAAGGGGGAGGGAGTTGATGAGGGGAATTTTGAGTAGGAAGGTAAAGAAAAGACTCGTAAAAACTCTGATATGGAGCGTAGCTATGTATGGTGCGGAAACGTGGTCGCTGAAGCAGGAGGATAGACGTAGATTGGAGGCTTTTGAAATGTGGGTGTGGAGAAGAATGGAGAAGGTGAAATAGACCGAAAGGAAAACAAATGAGGAAGTACTGGAGATGGTGGGCGAGGAGAGGGGTTTGTTGAGAGAAATCCTATGGAGGCAGGAAAAATGGATGAAAGGCGTATTGAGCGGTGGTGGAATGTTGAAGAAGGTAATAGAGGGGAGGATGTTAGGCAAACGAGGAAAGGGCAGGAACAGGATAGGGATGTTGGACGGGGTGAAAGGAGGAAAGAGGTACACAGAGATGAAGGGGGACCTGATGTAGAGTAGGTTGCTGGATTGGGTTTTGTTTGGAGTTACAAAATATTAATTTTGTAGTTGCGTCCATCCATAAACCTACCCAAAACGGTAGATTACCTTGTAATAATAATAATATACTGTAGTGTAAATAAAAATTGTTAACCATCATGTCTCTCCAATATGGAAAGTTTCCACAAAGTTTAGCCTGAAACTATAGAGTTCATACTAGCAGCATATTCTAAACGTGACCTAGCCAGCGAAAGATAAAATTTCTCTTTTACCTTTCCATCACATTTACCCAATACTCTTCTAATTAATCCTAATTTTTTTTTAGGCTGTCCCCATATTTTCCGTATCGCGAAATGTTCATTGACTGCCCGAACGGGCGAGTATAAACAGTCCCAGTGAGTGAAGTCTCACCTTTACCGGTCGTTGTACATAATAATCGCATTGCATTGAAGAAAGAATCATGGCTGAAGGGAAAGTGTGGTTTGCGAGAAGAAGAAACTTGAAACTAGGAATAAAATATGAAATCTTAACCTAACAAGAATGGAAAGCCAACAGGGAACGGTTTCACTCATGAGAGATCGTGAATGAGGGTAACGCCAAGGTATCTGAAGGTCGACGACATATTTGCAGTGCGGAACGGAGCTGTTTCGCAACTTGAGAGTTTCTTGAACTTCCCATGCCAAGGAATTAATATCACGTGCGAGAAAGGAGTTAATGATCATCTCAGTTTCCTTGTTGTTGATATAACTACCCGTGACAATCCCTATGAGTCTGCAATCTTTAGAAAAACAACCTCCACGGATCAAGTGTTACATTTCAATTCCCGCCATCACATCTCTCAGAAGCTGCCTTTCATTGAATGATCCACAGACTCATTAGCATCCCGCTCTCTTTAATTGATTCCGACCGGGAACTTGAAGCCATAGTACATTCATTGCTTCCAACAACGGCTATAAACCATAACTCGTCGACAAGATTCGACGCAAAAAGCGCGCTTGAAATGCACATTCACGTACTATTTAGTGCGGGGCAGGAGACAGGGAAAAGGGGAAAACTAAATGGTGTGAACTGACCTTTTTGGGGAAACTTATGATGAAGTGGCCGGTGATTTTCTAAAAGAAAAATTTTAAGTGGCTTTCTATCATTACAATAATTTAATTACTTTAGTTACAGAATAAAGACCCCGATAAACCCAACGGAAGAAGTGTGTTCGAGTGCATAAGTTAAAATGTAAAGACTGCGACGCCATTTGTAGAGAGCAGACGGGAAGATTATGCAAGATAAGAAGCGAGGAACATAAACGGTGTTTCACTGCGGCAAATATGGCGAACTCCTATTTTGGTGAACACTTGCGGGAAAAGAATCATCTCCGATATCAATCTCAAACCCCGAAATCCTCCACCAAGAATTCAAGGGCCGAGGAATGGACGTTTTGGCGCAACTCGAGATAAGGAAAAATTTGTCCTAATGAAATCTTAGTAATCCAGACCGTCCTCTGCAGTGGAATCCGTTATATCCGTTCACGAATTAGCAATTTATATACACAGCCGCGATCTGCAATCACAATCCTTGAACGGACGGAACGGCATTCACTTACGCCATTACTAACGGTGCGACAGGGTTATAAACACTTTTGGTGGGGCCAACAACGACCATCGCAACGCACTCCTTCAAATCCTCCCGGGGCCACCCCTTGCCTCCCTCTCCTCCCCTTGGCAATCCGCGGCGCTCAGACTAATAAATCTCGCGGGACCGTTGATGCAATATGCTCCGAGGGTGATATCAAAAGGACCGCGGAGGTCGTTCATCGTATAGGGGAATACGTACAACACTATACTTCGCAAACCGACACTAGAGGGGAGGCTGTTGGGGAGGTCACAAATAAAATCTCAATAAATTTACCGGGCATCGAGGGATCCGGGTTCGAATCCCGGTCAATGCGAATGATTTTTTACACTCTGCAATTGTTGCATCATAATGCATATTAACGGGTGACTCCGTCAAAGAGTTACTGCTGCGGCATCTCCCGCATTTTTTTGTAATTGTTCAAAGGTTAAAAACCCTTAGCATCTAAAGTTGGCTTTAACCTCGTGGACTATGGCGCAACGCGCACGGCTACGAATGCCTGTGACATTGTATGTACGGTATTTCGTCACAACATCTTGTTCATTTAAAACCCCCAAAAAATTTTCGCTGTGTAAGAGAACTCCTCGATAGCTTAACTGTGACATTTACAAAGGCTCGGTAACCTTCCTTTTGCCTCCGTTTTAAAGCTTCGTTTTCAAAGATTACATGGTGTTTTCCGCATATAGAAGTAATTTAAATCATGTGTTTCCTTACATTTTAAAGTATGCACGGTTGAAAAATATTTCCAAGCTTTTCTCGCACAAGGAAACTTTTTTTAAGGGGTTTAGTCTCCTTTGGTCTATCGTTGGCACAAGTTCACGACACTTGAGTACTCCTCCAGCAGTAAGGTTCAGTGTGTATAAAACGGGTGTGAATCCAGAGAGGAATCAGCTAATCTGATAATTAGATTCGGTTGTTTTACATCAAATATTTACCTGGATAATCATTTTCCAAACAATCCGGTTCCAACATCATTATCAACGCTGTATTGGTTAGTTATTTTTCATTTATCGCATAACATCATCTTGTTATAGTACTGCCAAATAATTTCTTATTATTAGTTTTGTCGGGGAGGCGAACGACAAACTAAGGTCATTTGTGCCATTAGAGATGGGTAGGAAAGGGTGGAGAGAAACCCGGCGTCGGCATTAGCCTACTCTTGTCGACAGGTGCCAAAGGGTCCGCATTTTAACGTCCCATCCGACGGACGTCCTACCCACTCAAAGTGCTCTCCACAAAGAAACTCAAGTAGGGATCGGGATACCACTGAAAAGTATTTGTTTTCTCCAGGATTTGAACTCGGGCCTTCCCGGTGGGAAGCCTGTACGTTAGCCTCCGCACACCATCCCGATCCCCTTCTTGTATTATTTTATGATGGCGAAGTACGAGCGCCCGTTAATTACGAAAATACTAGGCCAGTATATTGTTTATGTTTTCATGAAATGGTAATATATAGTTCAAAGAGAGGAAATTCTTTCTCATACTTCCTATGTATATATAATATGATAGAACTTTCCTTTTGCAGGCTATTAAATAAATTCCCGGTTCACTGATCTAAGTCACGGTTTTGCTGCTACTGTGCATTTCCTCGAAGCATAGTATTTTTCAAACAATGGGTAATATTCACAATAATTCTTCGAATAATAAGAGAACTTAGGAAAACGAGTAAGTTGAGTAGTAAACATACTTCCTCACAAAATTCCTCTTAGTAATATATCATCAAAGAAAAAGGTGGCCTTTCTGTGGAATATATTTTAGTTGTACCAAAGCAAACACAAATATCTAAAATAGAACTAAAGTCAATTTCACGGCAACAGTCCCTTGAATTGCCTTTCTTATGAATACAATTTAGGGAATTGCATGGACTAATATGATTCATAACGACAGAATAGGAGCCAAAGAAATATTATTTCACCCTCAACTGATTAGACCAGTATTATCATTCGAATTCCAGAGCAGCTTACTTTGCAGCCGAGTGTTTGGTTTCTCTATGAAAGACTTCAGAGGTGCATGTGCAGACCTCTGGCACAAACTCCCTTCGCACCATTTTCGAATTTGCGCTCGCGTGATAAATGTATTACATTTGTCCATGAAATGTACCATATTTATAAAAAATAAATAAACTATTAATATTTTTAGTTAAGTCTGGTCTGACCTGAAGAAGGCCTCGGAGTAGGCCGAAAGCTTAAATCATCTACAGTGTGTGTCCTTTTACGTGTTATCTGTTTTATTCTGTGTTCTATTGTGCCGTCCAAAAGTTATATTGCTCTCGTGAGTACTTCCGCATCATCGATATATATATATATATATATATATATATATATATATATATATATATATATATATATATATATATATATTTAAATAATATACTTATTTTTATTCAATATACATACTATATTTATATAAATATTATATATATATATATAATACTTATTTTTATTCAATATACATACATATGTATATATATATATATATATATGAATATATATATATATATATATATATATATATATATATTCATAAAAATAAGCCTTGCTTATAAATGTTTGAAATTATACTGCTAGCAATATTTTGTTTTGATTTTTTTCATATGGCTATTAGTAATTTTATTTTTTTAAATGACCACTTAAAAATTGAATCCATGTCTTATCATTAACTCATACGTGTATTATATTTAGTTAATATGTATTAAATTTTATTTTAACAACATCTAATATTTAAAACTTTATTGTAGAAGCAGAATGTCAGGAGAATCATGAAAGAAGAAATGTGGACAGTATAATGTGGATTAACTTAAGTAGGGATATATAGAGTCATCTATAATAAAGCAAATGCCTATGTGCTTACTATGGGAAAGGGTGTTTTCAAATGAGACGATAAAACCTTCCAGACTAATTGACCATTTTAGGAAGGCTGCAGAAACCACCATAAGATACAATAAAATTATGCCCTTGAGCAATACTTCAGTTAAACGATGAATAAACGAAATGGCTGAATATGTGGAAGTTTTATTGTGCAGTATCCTGAGAACAACAGAATTTGCATTACAGTTGTACGAGTCAACTTTGCCTGGTAATGAATCTGTGTTCTGGCTTTTTACGCTTTATTAAAGATGAATATCTACCTCAAGAATTGTTTTCTGTAAGGCAATTAGAAACTGACACTAAAGATGAATCAATATTTCGTATCGCAGAGCAGATCTTCAGGGACAAAAAAATGCCACTCTCTAACATACTTGCTGTTGCGACGGACGGAGCTCCGTCAATGATTGGTCCTCACTACGGTTGTATTGCATACCTGGGAAAATGTGTACCAAATGTTTTTGCTATTCATTGTGTCATTCACCGACAACATCTTGTGGCTAAAATGCCGTGTCATCGCCTTCACAAGTCTTTAAACAGTAATGTTTAAGGATTTGTGAAGTGTTTGTGATAATTGTAATTACAGTGTTTAACAAACTGAAACCCCAAGCTCTTAATGATCGACTCTTTCGAGAGCTGTGCGATGAGAACTACGAAGATTTCAAACGTTTGCTACTACAGATGGTAGTTCATTGACTTTCAAAAGGCAATTGTGTAACGAGCTTCTATAATCATTTTTGATTTTGTCGTGCAGTTTTTTTGAGGAGAAAGATGCTTTTCTCAGCGACAACCTTAAGTAGATTAGGAGTGACGTTCCATTTGTGTCTGAACTATTTGAAAAGTTCAATGAAATGAATTTACAATCGCAGGGAAATGATACTCACCTTATAAAGGCAAAATTATGGTGACTGTTAATTTCCGAGTTGCTTTTATTTTCGTGCAACATAGGTCTCCGCGAGCTTTATCAAGTTCCCTTATCAGCTTAAGCTAGAAGAGCAAGCTGATATGGGTGATGATGATTTGATATATTATTCACCCTGCATAAAAATATGACGGACCGATTTGAGGATCTTCTTTTCTTGGAAATTCCAGACTGGGCGATAAATCCGTTTGTAGATATTGAGGAAGTTGGAGTATTAAATGAAGAATTAATTGGACTACAAATTTACGTTAAATTGACACCCAAGTTTACGATAAATAATCAAGAGTTTTGGTTATAGGAGGAGGTTTCCGATCGTTATCCTGCATTATGGATGGTGGTTGAAAACTCCTAGCATTTCCGACTTCATATTTGTTGGAACGTGGTTTCAGGGCAGTCATTCAGCTTATTTCCAAGCAGAGAAATAGACTTCAGGTTTGTGAACGCGGTGATTTAAGACTTCTGCTAAGTTACATTAAACAATACGTTGGAAAACTAGTATCAGATCATCAAGCCCATTCATCGTATTACTATATAATTTTTTTAATGGAAATATGTTATTAAATTAGGAAAAGGAATACTCTTTAAATTACTTCTAGATCATGAAAAACTAGTCAATGGTCACTTAATTGTTTAGAAGATTAATCTATGCTTCCATTTTTGTCTAACATAGACCGACATTCATTTGTTTCTTAATTCATTTTCTATGAACAATCTTTCGACGGACAAGAGCATTCCTTGATATCTCTTAATCAAAGAAGTTATTTGCGAAGGTGTCAAACCACAAATTCCGAGTCGACAGGCGAGCATAAATATTTTCGAGCAAGGTGACTCGAAAGACGCCGCTGGGGTGGACGTTGATTTTCACCCCTGGGTAGAGGGTGTGGGGTGATCGCTCACCCTCGCGCCGTTAATTACACGCGAAATAGAAAGGAGAGGGGGTCGGAGGGAAAGGGGAGGCGGGTGATGGGTAAAGCCAAGTTCAGGACTGGCGCATACAACCCTGCTCGCCAGCGGATATATGCACACCCAACCCTTCCCCATCCACCCCCACTCCAACCCCACGGCGATCCCTGCCAACGCTCGCAAAACCGGGAGGCTGATTTACACGGTGGACGGGAAACTGGGATGGGATTGTCTGATCGAGATACTCCTCCTCGGCCAAAGCGAAGGAGAAGAATCAAGGACCGCGAGATAGGGGAAGGGTGGAAATATCAAGTCGGTCACCGAGGAGAATCCGAAGATGGAAGAAATGGTGGGTGGGGAAAATATTGAGAAAAAATAGGATGCTGAAGGATGAAATAGAAGGGAGCATGTAAATAAAGAGAAGGGAAGAAGAGAAATTATTTTCTGGACAGGATTAAGGCATGTTGGGGAGAATGTAAATTGCCTTCCCTCATGCCTCGGGCGTAAATTCGTGCAACTCGTACTAACAGAATGTGAAATGAAATATTATTTCAATGAAAATATAATTATTCATGCAAAATATTTTGTTTCAAATATTTTGAGAAATATTATTAGAATTATGAAATATTTGTACGCTACACTGAAAAATAATTTTGATAATTAAACCTAGGCCAGCGAAAGGTGGCCATAATATTGAACAAAATGGAAGAATCCTAGCAAAAACAATGTGGGCGAGTGATACAATATCATCAGTAAAAGTAACTCCTTAACCAATGATTGTAAATTATTTAGGTCTATACGCCAATAAGCAGCCGTAAGGAAGAGGTCATATGCTGTGGAATAAGATCATTTAGAGGCACTAAGTGAGGGAAGTTCGTGGGAAGAAACATTTAATAGCCATAAGGAATCAGAAGTAGATGGGCGAAAGAAGGAATGGGTGTGAGGCTGAGGTTTCGGAAAAAGGAATGACCACTGAATATAGGAAATACAGTTGTGTATGAGTAGGCTTTCATCGCTCTTAAACACCAGAATAGGCGTAGGTATACTTGGGAAATGCCCGCTCTATTTGCTCTTTACTGCGGTTGTCCACAAATGTCCTAACACCCGAGAGGTGACACGGCTTGGATGAAGTTTAGGGTCCCCATGATTGTCGCCTGGAACTATCAAACCCGGGTCCTCCGGTCAATAATTCAAGAGTTCTGTTCATCGGACTTCCCCACCCCTTACAATAAAACTTGTTACTTAAAGAACTAATCTTTATTGCCAATACGAGACTCATAAAATACCTTATAATTATACTTAGAATTTTTATTTATTACTTAACTCCTTTTTTTTCAAAAATATTATCACTGTTTTACTTCATACCGCAATCAGGTAATATTTTTTTTAACTTTAAACCGTCGTGCGTTTATATTGATTCTCAAACGGTGACATAATACACGAGGGCAAGGAACGAAAGGATTTGGTAGTGAACAAGATAGCTTGGACGGCCATTACATACCAATCCGTAGAATGATAAATTGTGATGATGAATGGAATCTCGGAGTATGGACCGGCGTGTCCGGATTGTGTTCTTTATTTTGACGGATGGGAGATTGTGTGAGGGAAGTGTGATTGTTTGCTGTTGCATCTTATTTTGGGTGTTCCTCTTTTGCTTTGTTGATTTACACAAGAAATGCCGATAAAATGACACTAGGAATCCCATAGACACACTTTTAGTTGTAATCCTAAACCTATAAGTTGTAAATAATATTCCTTCTACCCAAAAATCATGAAATGAAGAAAAGAAAGTTTCCTTACACTTAAATATGACGAGTAATGAATTCTCATTTCATATAAATCATATCACTTAATAATAATTAAAATTACCAAGGATGTTATACCCTATTAAATTATTCCACAAAACGAATAGTAAAGCTGTTCATAATAGCAAATAGATTAATAGCAGAGGATAAATAGCGTATCAGAGTTCATATCCATACTTTGTGAAGCAATAGGTTCATTCTGAATTAACCGGTTTCATCATCGTTTCCTACGACGAGGGCTTAAATGAAGTATTGAACAGTAGTAGTTTTGATTCATGTTTTAGGAGACTCGAAAAAGTACTAAAATGCTATCCATTATTTTGCTGGGACAATTACAAAATGTATTTCATCAATTTGAAATTTAGAAAATTCTAATTTTACCAGGGTAATTAATTAATATTAGAGAGAATAGAGTGATGAGATGATGATAAAATATATAATATAGCGGTTCCAACCGATTTTTTCCAGCAAAGGACAATATCATAAACAACAAGTTGATAGGTGATTAAGATATAGTATCTTTGAGTTACGAGGGCTGACCAGGAAGTACCTTACGTTTTGGTCTAGCGTGGCAGTGGGTAGGGTCAGAGCGACCATCATGGTGTCCAAACGTCCCTACACTCAGTGCGATAACATTAATGCTATAAAACGATAGTGTGACACTTGTAAATTATAATTAAATTAGAATTCATCAATAGGCACTTAAAAAAGTGCGTAGTGATGAATTTTTGGAAAAAGAGCAATTCCCTCTCGAGCGCCTACCATATCGGAAACACCGAATTGGAATGTGGAGACTCAATTAAATACCTTAGGGCGTTACCCTCACTCACGATCTCTCTTGGGTGAAACATAACAGAGAATGTTTGAAGAAGCTAACAAAAAATTAGGATTCATTAGAGGAGTACTGGGTAAAAGTGATAAAAAGATCAAAGAGAAATGCAATCTTTCGCTGGTTAGGCCTCATTTAGAATGTACTTCTACAAGAAATGGGATCTTCACGAAGTAGAATCGATTGTCGCATTGGATCACGTGCAGCGTACAGGATTAGATTTGTAAAACAATTATCATAAAATGAGTAGCGTATCTAAAATATTAGTGCAGCCAGGCTGGGAATCACTCACGGAGCGAAGGTTAAATTACAGATTAAATCCCTTTCATAAATTGGAAGGACGTCTCTTTAGCAGTGATGTTGAAAATGTATTATTACCCCCATCATACTACGGTATGAGAGATATCATGCTAATAAAATTAGAGAGATCAAGTGTAGAACAGATAGATTAGAGATTTCATTGTTTCCACGAACGTTGAGGGATCAGAATAACGTTTTCTGACCGTGGTGGGTGAAGGAAAGTATTTTGGGTCAAAATAAGCCTGGTATATAATCACCCCCTGCCACGCACCATAGTAGGGTACAATGTAATGTAAAAAGAGATTACCAAGCGAGGAATTCACGGCACAGCCTCGGCCATCATTCCAAAGTCCAAAACATGCAATCACCTGTTAGAGGAGAATATAGATGGAGGCCGGGTACACTTCTCTCGCGGTACACGTAGAGGTTGAGGGAGTGGGGGAGAGCGAATCAGGGTGGGGGGGGGAAGAAGGGGATCCAGGGGAGAACGGCCAATCACGTGGTGGGAGTGGGTGGCGCTGCTTCTTCCCAGGGGAATAATGGAACCTCGGCTACGCAAACGCACACTTGATTA
Organism: Hetaerina titia; assembly: GCA_037158775.1. NCBI lineage: Eukaryota > Metazoa > Arthropoda > Insecta > Odonata > Calopterygidae > Hetaerina > Hetaerina titia. Next base: position 25,228,267 of record CM073773.1, read on the forward strand.
CGGCACTCGAGTATGGTCCCCGCAGCCAAAGTGACCCCTCCCACCCCCCCCCAAACCCTTATTCTTCCTCCCCCTCAACCCCAGTGTCTCAAGTTCTCAAAGTCTGCCAGCGCAGAGGGAGGAGGGCTGGGCGTGGAGCCTCTTTTGATGTCCGAATCCTTTCAAGTGTGAACGCATCCGCCACTGCGACATCCTTGTGTGTTTCCCCTCAGCCGTCGGACCCTAGGACAGGCCTTCTCTCGGGGTTTGTGCGCGCGTGGCACCAATTAGATAACTCCGCGCACCACAGCAAGCAGGGCACGCACCGTGGCGATTTCGCCGGCATCGTCGCGGATGGAGCCGGAGCCCTCAAAGAGCATTTCCCTCGGGCATTTTCTTTTGTTTTGATCAGTCGTTCCGGGAAGCGTCCGCAAGGACGCAAGAGACAGCACTCACGCGCCCTCTTGTCTCCCGACAGTCCGCCGAGGTAAACGTTGGTTAAGATGTCATTCGCCCCGCGAACGATTAGGGTTCAGGATTACTACAAGCGACCACAAAGAACAAGTTTTTTTGTAAGCAGCCCCTAGTATGGCGGCATAATTTTACCTAGCCGTCATTCTATTTTTTCCTCTTTTCACCAGAAGTTCATTTTCCATGCGTGGATGAGTGTTTAATCTGGGATATCCCAATTTATGTACTGGTTGTCAACATTACTTCCATTATTTTAATTATTTTAAAGTGTTAATTGCCAATTAAACTACACCTTAAAAGTTTGCTGCTGCATACCTTGGGAACAATCGCTCTCCTACCACATATCCTGGCGATGGTTTGCAAGGCACCATGCAGATGTAAACGACCAAATTACTACAGACTCCCAGTCACATTTCACCCAGCAACCCTTAGAAGGCAGAACAAGTGGAAGGAGGATATTGCGTATGATGTAAAAGGGCTGTATGCAAATAGACCTAGTTCAAATGAGACAGTAGTCCACAAAAGAGTCCTCGCTTCACACTTCTCATAATATGAATTTGGTAATTTATGGGATAGTCCCAATTTAGTGAATGTACGTTAGTAGCGCCAGGCGTGCTACAGAAAATCGTCATCGGTCCTCTTCCTCATTTGTATAAATACGCCATCCACCATCGAGCATATTCGTATATGTTGCTTATTTCTCTCTGGGCGTAAGGCTATAAAGATGGGAGCAACAAGTTCAAAATATGTCTGTAAAAGATGGATATGATGTTCTAGTGAAGAATTATGTAAAATATAAAAATTACGATTTCAAGTGAAGAAGTAATCCGAGAAGTACGCGAAAAGAAAAGTCTATGGAATACGCGAGAAAGGAGAGGGGAGCTAATTTGACACGCCCTGAGAGAGAGAGAGAAACTTACAGAAGACCATAACATTGAAGAAAACTGAGAAAAGAGAAATAAAACGGAGGACGGTCGAAGATGAATTAGAAACAGGTAATGAAAAATTTCAGCGGAAGAAGACGTTGAGGAATTTAAGAGACTTGCATTTTGGAATTGGATAACAGACTGAAGAGCTACTCCAAACCAATACCCGGATTGATAACTGGTGATAATGAACACAGTCATTGTAACGTAATCAGTACAGTCATATCATTCGCCTGTTTTGTTCACCTACTGTTTGGTACTGCATAATTTTTTGGAAACTATCAGTCCTTCACACACGGCACGTGACCGCAACTCGTGTGCCCTACATACCTGGCGTGGATGCACCCCATACCATACACCATGCCAGTGCCTTGCGGGTAATAATTTAGATCTGAATATAGAAGGATATTACGTATGCATATATAGGTTAGAAGAGGATAGGATTTTTGGACAGCATGAGGGCAAAAAGAAGAAAGGAGAAGGAAATAAGTTTTGGCAAGCAAGAGGAGAACCTATAAGAGAATAACGGAAGGAATATGTTTTAGAAAGACACGAAAAACCAATAAAAATATTAATAAGAATGTTTATTGACACCTCAATGCATCGCAAGGGGTCACAGGTATCCTGGATATAACATCTCGAACCGTATTTGCTCCGATCTCTGCGAGCCAACAGTAAATTTTGAAAGGCCACATTTGCCTCACCAATTCGCACGTCATTTTGGAGATGCAAGTGAGAGTTCTCTGGTGGGGATATTTCTTAAAAAAGAAACCATAAACCTTGACAACGGTAAGCTCCGTATTAAGATTGCCCGAATTTATATTAGAATATGTATTGAATCCTGCACAAATGCACTAAACATATTGTACACTTCCACGAGTTAACGACGGATTTCAAACTTTTTCACTTTCCTTTCAGCGAAGAAATTAAAAGATCACGGAAAGACACGGGATGGATATATTGTTACATCGTGAAATAAAAACCCAAGTATGGAAGATTCAATGTTATCGGTAAAATTAAATTTCCCATGCATTTACACACATGTTTTTAAGACAAAAGTAAGTTAAGAGAAATATGGGTATTGTTTTCGTGAACGGATTTTTAGGAGCTATATTAAAAAATCTAGTATAGTGCAGTCTAAAACTTAACTTTTCTTCTCAGTTATTCGTGTCCATAAAATGAAATCGAGAACGTATTTTACCACAGAATTAATTTGGTTCGGTAGAAGGCGTTTCACCTTTTAAATTTGTAATAAGATACGTGTGATGTACGTACATACGAGTACATCTGTGCAACACATATATTTACACAGTGTGATGGGTGTGGGAAAGGTGATCACATCCATCTATCCATAATCCATCACACTTTGTCTCTATACAAGTACATACATCACATATATCTAATTACAAATGCGTACCTGATGATGCCGCATCACGGTGAAACGCGTTGAACCGAACCAAATAAATTCTGTGGTAAAATACTTCTTCTCTTTGTAAACAAAACAATACCTACATGCCAAATATATATATGTATTTAAATAGGGCAAAAATGTTGTAAACTTCAATTTACTAGGCAGAAGTGCTGTACCATTTATTAGCGTAGACAGTCTCCGTTTTAGTGCATTTTAAAGAGATATCTAAACTGATTTTTAAATTCTATAAAAACTATATGACACGATAAATATACCCCTGGTCGTATTACAACATTAGAATTAGAAATTTTCTGTGAAAATTGCACTTAGCCTCACAAAATGGATCCTTCGGTGATTTGTGTCGGACCACCGGTTAAGCTGATGCATACTATATTTCTTAATCCTCGTGTTAAGTTTGATGTGTAGTCCGAAGTATTTAATTACCATTTAATTTGTGTTCATTGGTGAGTGGAGCATTGTTGACAAGACGCTCAGAGATCAATTTGGATTCAAGAAGTTCCTTTAACTTTAGAAGTTACGGTAATTTTTGCAATGTGGACTACGTAGTTGATATCGATTGCGCATTTCCGTCAGTCAAGGTGAGATCAGAATCAGTCATCGTCTGGTTGGCGTCTCCACGCACTTAGAGAAAGACAGAAAAGTCGGAATTGCTCATTTTTCGTCGATGTATATTTGGTGTTAATTGTATAAATTTTTTTCATTTTTATAACTTTTCCTCTTTTTCCCTCCTCCCATGTTAGTATTAACGGAGTAGTTTAAATATTAGGATAAACCTTAAACAGAGTCAGGTTTCACTTCGTGGAAGTTTTTTTTCTATCTATCAAATGAAAGAGACGAAGTTTAAATATACAAGGAACGTAGCTACGGTCGTGAACCAATGTAAACAAAAAAAAATACCGGGACCGTAAACTTAATTGGCACTAAGTAATAAGAAAAAAGGAAAAAAACACACAAAAGCCAAAATACATAATTAAAAAAATAATAAATAATAGAACAAACTTTCAACCACTCGATCACTAGGGTGTGTTACAGATTACAGACTAGGGGGTCTAGTAGGTCAACTCCAGTTAGATTGTAGACAAATCCCGTTGATCTTTTCAGGCAAAATACCACCAAACATTTGTTATGGTTTAATGGCAATCCCAATTTTTACACAATTCCGAAATGCAATCTAGATTATTTACTAGTACAAAACGACGCTCATCCTCAGATATCTCCTGATAAATCACCGTATCATCCGCGAACATCGTAATCATATACTATATTTCACTTCGCGGTTCAAATCGTAGATAAAAATCAAGTAACGGCGCGATTACACTTCCCTGATGTACCCCTTAGGTCACTCATACGCTGTCGTAACTAGCACCGTCAAGGACTACACTCTGTTCCCGCTACGAAAGAAAGTCTTCAACCCAATTTATTGTGCCCTTGTTTATGCCAGTGCACTTCAATTTATGAATTAGTTTACCGTGGGAAACCTTATCAAATGTCTTTGAAAATCCAAAAAGATCGCATCCATTTGCCTACAACTCATACCCAATAAAAGTAAGTAATGTGTGAATAATCCTAATCGAGTCTCACATGAGCGAGTTTTCCTGTATCCGTGATGATTGTTTTTTTTTTAAGTTGATGCTGTCGAGGTATCCTATCATCAAACTCAGATTCATGTGTTCCAAAATGTTGTAATATATAGAAGCAAGAGAGATGGGTCTGTAATTACTGGGGTCCTCCCTGTCACCATTTTTCAAAATAGGTGGTATCTGCGCGGTTTTCCAATTCTTAGAGACTTTGCACTCTGTGAGGGATTGTTTAAATATGAATTCGAGATACGGGACGATGTTAGTTACGTACGGCGTGGAAACGTGGTCATTGAATCAGAATGATAGGAGTAGATTGGAGGCTTTTGAAATATAGGCGTGGAGAAGGATGAAGAAGGTGAGGTGGACAGAGAGGAAAACAAATGAGGAAGTGGTATGGTGAAAAGGTGGAGAGGGGATTGCTGAGATAAATCAGGAGACAGGAAAAATGGATGCAAAGCATATTGATCGGCAATGGGATGTTGAAGACTGTTATAGAGGGGAGAATATTAGGTAAATGAGGTAGGAACAGGAATAGGATAGGGATGTTGGACGGAATGAAGGGAGGAAGGAAGTATGCAGAGATGAAGAGGGGACTGTTGTAGAGTAGGATGTTGGTTCTGATTCGTTAGGAGAGACATGGGAATTGTCACTTTATCGTTTGGCAGCTTGTGTCCATCAAAACCCTATCTTAAACTGTAGATTACCGACAATAATTGGTGCTTTATACCATCAAAGTGAGCAGTTATCTATGAAAACATCGAAGTATCGTCATATCGCACGGCTGAATTCTAAACCCCCGTCATACCCTTCAAAACAACACCCTGCTTACAAAAACTCAATCCGGTAGATCCTAGAGCGGCCGTTGAGCTTTTAAAATACATCGCTGGCTTCTTCTCTCCCTCGAAAAAGAAAAAGGTTAATGGCGAGTAGGGGAGGGGTGAGAAGGTCTCCCGTCCGGAGGAGCGTGTGTTGCCGAGCGGCGGCGAAGTCTGCGTGTCTCCCCTTGGACCCGGAGCCACCAACGCACCTACTAATTGATCCGCATTCTTACTTCCCCTTGCTTCAGTATCGTAACTTATCGTGTTGACCTTCCTATTACGATCACGTCGAAAGTGCTTGAAAAATCTCAGGCGTCAATATTAAGGATATTTTTTACCTACTCAAAATTTATTAAGTAAATAAAACAAAGTTTTTTGCTGCACTACTTTATATAAGTGATATTTTTTAATATGACAAATAAATATTGCAGCCATCTGTGAGGTTTAATTTTTTAACCTATATTAGTAATATTTTTAGCAAGTTTTACATAAAATGATTTTGCCTGAAATATATTTTACTGCAAATTTTTCGTTTATGCCAATAAAATTTGCTGCCTATGTGTACAATTTTTCTTATAACTAAGTTCGTAGTCAAACCAATTAATATAGTTCATAATAGTAATGTCAAGTCTTCTGCGAAAGGGCAAAAAAACCTTCGAGATAAAAGTTTAAAAAAATAAATTAGTAAAATATTTTTTTTTAATTAAGTGGCTCCAAGATTTGATGGCCACCTTTTAAAGGTACTGACACACTTTTTTTCGGATGTTTCGTTTTCTAGATATGAAAATTGAACAAAAATCTTGAATAGCACCCGAACTTTGTCCATTTTAATTCCCTTCTGTCGGTTAACGTGTTTCAATTGCTTCTTCAGGTTTGATTAAGTTGACAGCGTTCGAAACCTAAGTCACGAGGGTGCCATTTACGTAACACGGCGATTTCCATCTGCTAAGGTACGTTCCAACACTTCCACAAGCATTAAGGAAGTCACAGGCACACAGTGAATTGGATAAAATGAAAACTTTCGCCATGTTGTCGGTACATGGCTAATGGCTCACTCAGTGGCCTCTCGGAATAACTTGGAAGAACTACGCAACCCAGTAGCTTGTAGTGCCACAAAAGGCCAACACAACGAACCTTTTTCCCTTTTCCAATTTTTTCACACGTAAGGAATTGAGCTCAGACTTCTGGAAATGAAAGTGCAAGAATATAACAACGCTTCGTTAGTAGTGAAAACCAGTGATGAGTGGTATACCCATAAAACTACACTTGTTACGGGGTCTGATATATTTTAAATGCAATTATATACCGATATCTGTAAATTGGCCGACATGTACGCGTACTATGGCTTACATTTTCATTGTTTTTGTTTAGATCAATATTAATCTAAATCTTAAAAATTTCCATTTGAAACTTCATTGAGTGCATCTTTGATGGCATTTGAAATTTTTGCATACCGTTCAGATTAAAGTCTTTTCAAAAACTCATTTTTTTTAGTAAAAATATCACAACTGATGAAGGAATTACAGAATAAGTTAGTAAAGGAGTGATTTCCTAATAGTGCTATGATGATTTGGGGGCTAGTGCCTGTACCAAGGTGCCAAGGTATTTGGTTACCAAGCCTGTACCAAGGTTTGGTTGTCACTAGGTACTTAGGTATTGAAGGATTAGAGATGAGGAAGTGGTCATTTTATGTTCAGTATTCCAAATCAGCCACTGCTAGCAAGTAAACTTGAACATACATTAGCTCCGATGGCGTCAATTATTTTTATTGGCCACCAAAATAATTATTATAATATTAGTTTCAACTAAATACGAATAACAACAAATATCATGCAAGAAATGGGGATCAGCATCCGTTATTAGAAAATAGTCATGCTAAAACCGAAATGTGTGGTTTGTGTTCATTTTTCCATTCAAAATACCTGAAAACTTCTACACTGGGTAAAATTAAGACTGAAAATTTGCGTGCGTAAAATTAAGTGCATAAATATACTCCATATCAAAGTTTTAACTAGGCTTTCCTTAACATCCTTACTCAACCTCTCTGACTTCAATTCCCTCCTTGTGAATACTTCTTTGCCTAACGCAATTCTTCTCCGTATGCCCCGATTACTTTTATCATTCTGGTCCAAAACACTTACGGTGAGGGTAAACTGTCCCACATGCACTAGTTTTTTCCCTCCTATTTCACATTTAAGCTAGCCTTTTTCTTTGTCGAACACCTCACAAAATTTGTTCTACGTACTTGTATTTACATTTATTTATGCAACCCCATGACTAACAAGGTAAAGTTTGATTATCCGCAAACCTAAATAATTTTACGAAGCCCCATCAACTTTCATTTCCTTATATTATATATCGATTCCATACCACTTTTACTATTTCCTCCACATAAAAGTTGATAAACACGGTTGATAATTGACGTTCCTCTATTACTCCTCTGTGCTCTCCGCAAACCCTGCCTATCATTACTATCCATTCACCAGCCGCACCTGAGAAATCTGAGACATGCACAGATTGCGGAAGTCCCTCTCTCCCATTTTATTCTATGCTCCACACCATGGCTGTACTGAGACCTCTCCCCTTTCTGGCCCCAAACTACTACGTGGGTTTCAATTCAACAATTTCAGAGTGTAAAAATCATTTCGTGGGTGGTCTGAATAGTTTCCGACCTGAGAAAATTTCAGAAAAAATGTCTTGAATCTTTGTTAGGTCGGAAACGTTTCAGACCACCCGTGTATTCCTACAAGTAATCGTTTTCCCTCCAGTCCACAATGTTGTAGATAAACCAAGAATAGCTTTTGCTCTGTACCAAAATCTTATTCTATCTTCAAATATGGCCGCATTTACCTTATTTGGAATAGGAACTAACACTTTTGATTTTCTCTATTTTCTTCCAGATCCACATCACGGATGCCTCTCAATCCATTCTTTCAATTTTCACTTTTATGACCAGCATAACAGCACATACTCCCTCAAAGTATCGAACCCGGTCGATGGTCAACAGAAGACCCAAATAAATTGGTGGAATACCCTTTAAAGGCGATGCTGCGCTCTATTGTGAGACTTGGAATGGATAAATTTTACAAGTCCTCGATAATAGGAAATAATGGAAATTGATGAATTCCTACCTTTGGAAATTATCAAAGGTTAGATGAATAAAAAGGGTGAAATTGCATTGACCTCGAGACAAGGAATACGAATAGGAATCCAGTGGTCAAGAGGGATGGATCAGCGGTCATGCTAATTCAGGATCGCACGGAAGAGTGCTTATCCAGACGAACTTTGTGGCTGGATGAGATCGTGTCCAGAGATGAAGTTCTAGATTTTTAAACCGTTGCCATGATATAGGGGTATGAACGTACGGAAATCACTCACGGAAAGAGAGTTAAACTGTAGAATAAACATCCACCTTGACTTGGAACAAGGTCACTTATGCGATGGTGTTACAAATGTACACTACCCTAGTCGTTCTATTGTACGAGAGATCATTCAACTTACATTGAGGAGAAATGCTTTTGGAAAGTCTCTATTGTCTTCCCACCCCGAGAAGGGTCAAGGTTCAAACCCCAACGGTGAGAGTGTATCTCGGAGATATCCCGATCCCAACACTTGGGTTCCATGCGGAAACCAGCTCAAGTAGAATAGGCCGTCCATCGGATGGGACGTTAGATTGTTAGACCCCTAGCCGCATTTCTTTATTATGGGTAGGCTGAGAGTGGAGTAGAGTAAAGAGGGTAGGGCTCAAACTGTAATCCACCATTCAATTTAACCTACCTCTACCAAATTACCCACAAACCTCTATTGAGACAAATGACCTTAGCTCTAGGTAGCCTCCCGTGAGGACTACTGCTACCACAACCAATTAATCATGTCCCTAACCCACACATCATATCTCTAAATGCCCATTCATCCGGTCCTTCTTTTATTAATCGTTCTTCACAGCGTTCTCTCTTCCGTATCCTCCTTTATACTCTATCTGATCTCAGCCGACCACTGACCTCAGCTGACGGTCGCCTCTTCTGGTAGCGACAACTGCTATTCGCATCTACAGACTCCTTTTAGTACAGTTGTACTTAATTTCAGAGAATTCTTCCAGTGTAATGTATTAAACGCGAAAGGGGTCAGCGTTGCAAGAGGGGTATCTACCCCGCCCCTCCTCCCTCCCACTGCTCTCCCAATCTACCTCGAGACCTATTTGGGTCCGCTCTGACCTACCGCAAAGCAGAAGAATACTGGGAAGGGGAAGGGAGGTGGGGGATGGGGAGAGGAGGGAAGGGTGGGGGGGTTGGATATTCGTGCGGGCCAGCGGGGTATTTCGGCGCCCCAGGCACTGCGCTCCCCCCCCCCGGCCGCCCACCAATGCCCACCCCACCCCTTCCTTCTCCCGCCCCTCGACAGAACTCTCGACCTCCCGCATCCCTAAGGAGTGCTTACGTGGGGGAAGGGGACGGAAGAAAAACGTTTAACTCCGAAGGTAATAATATCATAACATAGATGAACAACAAAGCGGATCACTCTCATCTTTTGTAAAAGATTCCCAAATGTGCGGGAGGGGTGGAATATTACAATCATACGCCGCGATCACCCAAAAAGGTGTGCGGCAGGGGGTGCAAGCACCAAAGAAAAGGGAAAATTCATTAAAAACACCAAAAAGACGTGCAAATCCATACGCATGCTAGTGAAAAATCTATTTCCAAACAACCGTTAATTTCACTCGCTGTAAAAGTTCTTTTGTATTCGGAAACATTCAATAAATAAATCGTTGAGACACGTGCGCGCGCACACACGCACAAAACTTCGTTCTGGGAGTGATTTAAAAGGAGTCTCTACAATATTTACGTGAAAGAATCTCAGAATTTGGTGAGGTGGCACGTAAGATATCTTTCAAGTAGATTCAACAAATCATTCTTGGCTCTGGAACTCGTGCCTGACCCTGGCATATCTCTTCTACAATTCCTTCTACATGATAGGCACCCAGCAAGCCACCATCATTGTGTATCCGCGGATCACTCATGACTTAATGTGCACGGTCAAAATTACACGTTGCTACATGTGTACTCACTAAAAGAGATATTTAATCCAAACGGTAGAAATAGCATTTGCTACGAATTTATATTTGCTGTATTACATCTCACTTTGAAGAACTACTAAGAACATTCGAAACGACAATGCTAGGAAAGGTTACAATAAAATGAGATTAAGATTAGTTTGCTTGTTAGCTACTTTTGTTGCTTTATTGATAGAAAATAAATTTTTCATCATTCGCGATTATTTTTTTCCCTCATATTTCATGGGTTTAATGCCATTTTAAATCCGTATTTTTTTCGTATTATCTCCTCCCTACCTAGTATTCTTATTTTCCTAATCTGTTGTAATGTCATTCGACAGGTTTAGCATTAAATTACAAACATAATTCCAGAGGAAACTTGTTTTTAACTTGTGCAAGTGACGTAATCTATCGTTTATCCTTTGAAATTACCTCCCTTTCTTGGAATCTACGATTCCACTTCCTGCAAAGCTTCACTAAATGATGACTGAAATCCAATAAATACACTCGTTTAAGGAAATATATAGTTGGATAATGCTATCATGAGATAGGATCAGTCTTCGTAATCCACCATTTCACTTACGAATTACCGTGCATTAGTTGGGAAATGGCGAAACACCTTCTATTCATTTTATCGTCACCGGCACCTCGTTCCTGCCCTCTCTTTCCTCGGCTTGCCCCTTTAGTTTGTCTCTCCCACCCCTTTTAGTCTGCCGGAACTCGAGTATTTGCACCTCCTCCATCCCAATGCTCTGGTGCCCTATCCGTTCTCATTCTCCACTCTTCCCTCATTGGCTCATCTTAAAATTTTAAAAAATATTTTAAAGTGCCAAAATTTCTCAACGGCACGCATGCGACCAATGATCTCAACACTTCCGGTAATCGCTTGATGAAAATGATTACGTCTAGCTGTAGTGATGGGTAAATGATTATTACACGACGCATATTCAAAAAGTAAGGACGCGTTTCGTAATAGTTAAATGTTGGCGAGTCATAACAAAGCAGGACACATGCAAGCGCCATCTATTAATTTTTCCCAAAGTCACTAATGTCATTGTTTGGATTCAGTAGTCCTTGAAATTCGATCTGTTGCGAAGTGAGTGCTGTGATTCGATTTTTGAGGGTAAAAGGATCATCATTATTTATTTAGCCTTAGTACGAAAACAGCACTTTTTGCCTTGTACATCGGGATATTAGCAGTGGTAACAATGAATACGATTACGAATATCCAAGCCATAGCTGGCTGAAAACACCCGCCCAGGCGAGAATCAAAACCCGTGACCCTTGGATTGCCAGACGAGAACGTTACCCGCCGCCACCGGGGCCGGCAAAATCAGCTCCCCCGAATTCATCAGTAATAGTACATAGTTAATGGACCTACAATAATGAATGAAAGGAAGGAAGTTAGACAATGGTGTATAAAGATTATAAATATGGCCGCATAAATGTCCTTGATGAAGAGCGGAGTGGCTGGCCCAATATCCAAACCATGCAATCGTTCAAAAGTGGACCAAGAACTGCGATCTGATAGACGATTGACAATTAGTGCTCTGGCTGCTAAATTTTCTCTTGTTGGAGTCACCGCTATTTACAATGTTCATCAACTAATCAATTAATATATAATTTTACTATTTAGTTCGCGACTGTCACGGAAAATCTCGGATAAAATAAATTGTGCGCAGCGTGGGTACCAATAATGGTTAAAAACCAACACAAGGAGCAAAAAATGTTGAGTGGACCACCGTTTTCGGACCGCTACCGAAAAGACGGGAGATGACATATCCTCTTTTTGGACTTGAAAAACAATGGCTCGAAGACGAAGGAAGAGGAACTCAAAGACGCCGCCGTTGACAATTGGTCTGATCCCGCATGAGGCGAACTTCTGCGCTAAAGGATCAAAAAATCTGACTTAGTGTAACGAAAACATCTTGGACGTGAATGGCTATTATGTAGAAAAATAAAAGCAGATGTACATGAAACTAAAACAGTCAATTAATAATTCTTTCAAACGGATATATTTTTATGGCCAAATATACCTGTAGCTTCAAGAATAATCCTCATAATAGTCAAGTGGATTTTCTAAGACAGAGATTTAATTCTTAAATATTCATGACAACGCATGCTCCCAAGCCAATGATGATGGTGTCTCATGAAAACAAGAATTCGGAAAATAATTACCTTTTCAAAACATTTTCATTATATTGTGTCCCCAAATTAGGGCATTGTCAATGCAGTGATAAAATGCCTTCGATAGAAACAAAAAGACGTTTTAAGAAGTCATTCCTGGATACATAAACTCGAAAATTTAGTTTGTTTAACCCAGAGTATTAATTGGTCATGGCTAAAAAAAAGGCACCCTCTTATACTCTATGTCCCCACTGAGACATTCTATAGGGGTTTAGGGAGTATAACTGGGATGTTGAAGGTCATAATAGAAGGGATAAGTTCAGGTAATAAAAGAAAGACATGAAAGAGAATGTTTTGGTCGATATGAAAGCTGATAATAAGTAGGTGGAGCCCAAAAAAAAATAATGTAAGACAAACGGGGAAGCTTACGCGAAATGTAATAAGTAACTGTTGTTAAGAGGCCATAGAGAAACAATCTTTAATTGGTAGATCATCATTGATGATGATGATGAAGTTCATATATTCCGTATGATTTACTATTGCCCACATTGCCTATTCATTGGAAGATAAGATTCATAACAGTTTCAGGCTTAACTAGGTGGAATTCCTTCATGATGAGGGAGAGAAAAAAACTTCGCTATTCCACATAAAGAGGTTTAATGTATTGCGCGACCATGGTTTATTATTTTAGACTACCATGGTTTCAATGCTGCGCATCATCATCAAGTGATGATTCGCAGCATTGAAACCATGGTAGTCTAAAATAATAAACCTTTTTCTGTGGAATAGGAAAAATTTTTTCTCTACCCACATCATCCCTTGTTTCTTCCGTCCCTTTACTTATACGCTCCCTGAGAACGGCCATGAACAGGACCGACAGAAAATAATTCTCCTGGATGATAACCGTTTAAGACTCCTTTAACGAAGAAAAACCGTCAGAGACGTGAGGAAACATTGGTGATTTTAAATATTTCGATAAATCAGATGCACAATATTCGGCGGTAGAGTTCACAATGGCGATAGACGTAAAAAATATGTTCGACTTTAGTAGTCTCGGGCGTGATACGGAGGACTTCGAGCGTAATAATAACCACATTTTTAAACAATTTACAGTTAATAAGATTTATTACACGTCCGGTTTCGATATGCTACACAATATTTAGGTCAAAGATCACCCGGTGATGTTGTAGTAAATCGAAATCGGTCGAGTAATAAATCATATCTACGGGAAAATTGTTATCATTTGGACATCTATCATTTAATGCTTTCTCCCACACTCTTAATTATCGATATAAATCTGAATGAATGGAAATTTCAAATGTCAATTGCCAATCAAATAATTTAAATCCAAAAAAGTAATGTCAATTGATCAAAATTCTGATCAAATGGACAAATGGAATAAACGGCAAAACCTAACTATGTGTAGGAGGAGAAAGAAGTCTACCACATTTAACACTTGAAACATTATGAGGGATAACATTATCCGGAAAAACTAAAGAGACACGATGTCCCGATGAAATTTGGCAAATGAAATGTCCCGATAAAAAAACGTGTGAGAGATCATGTTAATAACATTAGATAATCAAATGTAGAACAGATAGATTTAAGATACCATTTTTTCTATGAACGATAAGGGATAGGAATAACATTGTCCGACCGCAGTAGGGTCATATTCGAGTCAAAATTAACCCGGTGATTCACCCACTGCCACACACCTTAGCGGTGGCTTGCAGGGTACTAAAATAAATAAATAAAAAATAAATAATTTTGCATTCGATGGAAAAGTTAAGGAGCGAAAATACATAGATGAACCGAAGGATGAGACACGTGGTAAATTAATGATGACGCATGTCAGAAAGAGGAAGTGTTTGTGGCCATGCAGAGGTCAGCCGATGCAGAGTTTCAAGCGAAGAGCTGAATCATCTAATCTCTAGATTAATAAGCATTCATTATGTCGAATGATAAATCATCACTTAACGATCGAATTTATTATCTTGATGAAGACAAGAGCAACCAATCAAGCACTTTATTAGGATAGATATTATTAGTGTTTGTATAAGTGGTAGTGGAATTTCGCCTCCTTACGTATCATATTCTAGTTTGCGCCTTATTGGATACATTTGTACTACATTCTAAGGTGCATGCGTTTACTTTTTGATAGCATACGTATTTGCATGAATATATATATGTATCACAATGTGGGTGTAGATTTGCATGGATGTGTTGATTTTGCATGTGATTTTGTTCTCTTTTGCGGGTGGTGACCTAACACCCCCCGCCACACGTCCTTGCGGCAGCTTGCGGGGTATTAAGTAGATTTAGATGTACGAGGGTCATCCGGAAAGTAGTACCCGTTCGTGCCGCATGAAGTGCTGACGACGCGAGTAGCCGCTGGACGAGGTCAGATAGCTTCAGTGGCTTGTCTGCCTTCTCTGAGCCAAGTTGCGTGACGCTAGCATTGCCTGTGTTGTTTCTGTGATTGTTTACAATGTTTAAAAAAATTGAGAACGCCGCCAGTTGTGAAGTGAGGGCAGTGATTAAATTCCTCAATGCAAGAAACGTTCGCCCATGTGATATTCATCGCCAATTAAAGGAGGTGTATGGAGACAATGTAATGGACGAGTCGTCTGTTCGGCGGTGGTGTCGCAACTTCAACATGGGGAGGGGGAACACACACGACGATGAGCGTTCGGGGAGACCGTCTGTCATTACAGACCAACTGGTGAGCTCAGTTGACGAATTCGTGAGGAACGATCGGCGCGTCACAATTGATGACATCTGTGAGCATTTTCCCAATGTTTCTCGAACAATTGTTCATGAAATTGTTAAACACCATCTGCATTATGCAAAAATTTGTGCAAGATGGGTCCCTCGCATGCTTACAGATGAGCACAAAACCAAGCGTATGGCTGCAGCACTGACGTTTTTGGGACGTTATTCTGATGAAGGAGACTCTTTCTTGACTCGCATAATTACTGGTGACGAAACATGGGTTTGTTATGCATCACCTGAGAGTAAACGACAGTCAATGGAGTGGCATCATGCTCATTCACCAAACAAACCAAAAAAATTCAAGACAGTTCTGTCCACCAGGAAACTCATGGCAACCATTTTCTGGGATCGACGAGGTGTATTGCTAATTGATTTTATGGCCCGTGGAGACACTATTAATGCCAATGCGTATTGTGAAACATTAAAGAAATTACGGCGGGCAATACAAAATCGGCGGCGAGGTCTATTGTCTACTGGTGTCATTCTCGTTCATGACAATGCCAGGCCTCATGCAGCTGGGATAACACAAAAACTTTTGCAGCAATTCAAATGGGAAACTTTCGACCATCCACCGTATAGCCCGGACTTGGCCCCTTCAGATTTTCATCTCTTTACAAAGCTTAAAGACTTTTTGGCAGGAAAAAGATTTGACAGCGATGAAGAACTTAAAGAAGGAGTGACCCTGTATCTCAATGAGCTGGCGGCGAAGGACTATGCAGCAGGAATACAGAAACTTGTCACACGTTATGACAAATGCCTTAATTTGCTTGGAGATTATGTTGAGAAGTAGTTTAAAGTATCCTCTTTCAGATAAATTTTTTTATGTTTGTTAATATTTACTTTTGTGTCTTTATTTCACGAACGGGTACAACTTTCCGGATGACCCTCGTATATGATGTAAAATATACCATATTCTCTTTTCCCGTAAGTCATTGTTTCGTAAATCTTTTACAATATTTTTCATAGCGATGTCAGGAGAAAAAAAGTAATATCCTTGATTTCACTTATTTTTGAAACAACATATTCCACATTTCACTTAAGATGATGATCAATTTACACTCGCTTGCAAAATGAAACCAGCGCTTTGCCTGAGGGCACACTGACTATATTCTACGCTTGATTATTACGAGTCGCGTTCAGGCTCTTGAAGTCTCCTAATTTACCTCGGACAAAATACTCACTCTAGGAAGTTGAAAAATATATTGATTGCCAACATAATCTCCTTGCTCGCGTGCACATTTGATCTACGACGATGTCTATGGCATGATGCCTTGGCCGTCGAGGACGCTTCTGTAGAATGGCTCACTTTTGCCCACCGAAAAATTGCTGACGGTCCGAGGTTTTCTTGGGTTCGCTGTCACGTTTCGACCCCAGACAAGTTCCTCCTCCTCTGACCTCTCACGCGCTCACGAAAAGACTTTCTATACACCCATCCATCAAATCACCACCACATGTCCCGCTCAACATAAAATGAAATCGACAGCTGAGTCAAAAATGTTGTTCAAAACGTTTTTGCAAATGTATCACTAGCCACAGCTTACTACGACAGGAGATCAAGTAAATAAAATGTGAGATCTTTAAGTGTGGAGCAGATTTATTCAAGATGCTATTTCCTTCCAACTAACGATAATGGACCAGAATTACACTATCCGAACACTCTTGGGTTGGGGGGGGTTTTAATGAATGTTGTTTCACTGTTATTTGAGAAAAGGTTTACCGAGGTCACACATTTGAAATGCTGGGTCGTGCGTCACTGGAAATACGAGTAATAGATGGAAAACATAATCCTAACGGGTTGATAGAAACGACTTTTGTGTTTAGATTGAGGCTTCAATTGATAGAACAAACATATCAATGAACAAAAAAACAATGGCACTTTTTCAAAATTTAACGAATTTAGTTCCAATCCAATTTTCATGTGCTACACTTTCACTACGACGGGTTTTTCCCCCAGAAGATGACGAGTCCATCGAAAGCGGGTCAACGATGAATTCGCTAAGCAATGAAAAAGTTCAATGGATGGTCCATTAGCAGGACAAGTACAAGTAGTATGAGTTGTGAGGGCGGACACAGACAAATGATTCTCTCCCCTCGTTACGTTGACAAGTGATGCCACAACAAGAAACTTTGCCTCCCGGAAGGACGAGGAATATTTTATCCCTCGACCTATTACCTAAATACCTATTCGTGTTGCCTATTCACCTATTCTTAACTGAAAGGGCAGCAGGAAATATTTCGTACTCCGACGCCCCGATATCAAAATCAAAAAAATGCCAATTTTAACTGCTTTCATGAATGAAAACCGATTACATCGATGGCTCAAGGCGCTACACTAGGCTCGAAAGAGAAAAAAATGCAGGCGACTTATCTACCTTGGTAAACGCACAACGAAGGGCGAGTGATGGCCAAACTCGGTCGTCTCGGTCCCCCCTTTGGCGAAAAGGGTCTTGCCCCACTCCGTTTGACACAGTCGACGGCCTTCTTATTGGAGGAGACGCTTGCCCTCCTCTGATTCCTGCAGGGAAGAGGGCAGGAATGGGGAGAGGAGGCGTTCGCTGCTTGACCTGCGACCGATGCCTTCCTGCCTTCCCAGTTGGCCATTTATGAAGGAGAATCGGATGAAATGGACTTCATCATCATCTTCAACAGTACTTCAATATTAAGGTTGGTTTACTGCAGCTCTCAATTCATCCCTATTTAGTGTTAATTCCCTCACCCTCTGATAGGTTCCCTGTTTTACGTCCTTATTTGTCTTATGTACTTGTCACTTGGCCTTCCTTGCGGGATCTTACCTTCAATTTTTCCTGATATTAAGTTTATAACTAATCTATTGTGCCTCAAAGTATGTCCAATCCATCTAGTTCCTATTTGTCGTAGAGTTCTCCATATGGTCCTATCCTCTTCTGCTCTTCTATATACACATCATCGTTCCTCACTTTGTCTGTCCGTTTAATCTTCAGCATTCTCCTCCAGCACCATGTTTCAAATACTTATATTGTTCTTTGGCCCACTTTTCCAATATTCCATGTCCCCGATTCATGTTAAATGGACTTCATACCGAAAAATTCCTAAACTCCGAGTGAAAAGGAGATCGACGTTATCAAATCTCGCGCCTCTTGACAGTAGAATCTCGGCGGGAAGCTTAATTAACTATTGTCGACGTCGAGGTAAATGTGACAACAGGGAAAAGCATTTCACTTGATGGAATGGAAAAGTTCCGCGACTGTAGCAAGGGAAGCAATGTGAGAGTGTTTCGGTGTGGGAGCGAAACGGAAAGCGAATGGTAGAAAAGCAAAATTGGTCCGGCCCCTCGGATAAGGTTTTAATGACTCATACCAGGATTCCTCTCGATGCGATATAATGACGAGGTAAGTCAACCACGGTTCCCGGTTTCCCAATTCCCAAGCGTGGTGTATTAGACGACAATGATGTCAAAACTGCTTGGAAAAGCATCCAAAATACAAAACAAAAACATTTGAAGAGCATCTACGCGCAAGGAACAAAGGATAGAAAGGCATCGTTGAAACTTTTATTTACTCAGTCCGGCGTTGATTGCGAAATTTAATGCCACCTTAAAATATACAATGACCAGTGAACAAACAAAACGCAAGGATTAATGGACGAATTTAAATTGTGCGACATTAAAACAACAGTCTTAATACGCCTCGTCCTCATTTAGTCTGCTCATGCGACCATATACTACGTATAAAGGCAGATGGAACTACAGACATAAGTATACGGCAGTGGCGCTCTGACAAATGTATTGAAGATAGTGAGAAAGATGTTGTGTGTTGCATGGCACACAACTAATCCAATAACCGTGTAACTAAAACCGTTTGCATATGCTTGCACCAGCGTGACCGCGCGTATAACTTATAGGTTAAGTTTTCGTTAGAAATGGATCATAATATGTACGAGTAGTAGAGTCAATCTTTTCCATGAAGACCTAGAGAGAATTTGTTACAATATAGACACGTAGAATCCAAGCAAGGAAACCAGAATTAGGTTATACAATAGTAAATAGTCAGGTCTGTTAGAGTATGTAAGTCATACCTTACAAATGGAGTAAAACGGTCGTTTTTAAACAAAAAAAAACAAAATTACTGTTAATTCAGCGGTTGAACCATCAAAAGACGCATGGAATAAATGCTAGACTTAGTTTTTTTTAATTGTGCCAATGGTACAATTTCACTTGTGCGATATTGAAACAGTCTAAATAAGCCCAGTCTCCTATATATTGGTCTCGCACTACCAAGAGTTATATCTGCAGATGAGACTGGAATCACAAATTGGTGGATAATATTGTTTAAGTCACTGATTAATGATTCGTTTTGACCTCGCAAAGTTCCTGAAAATATCAGTCAGAGAAATATTCGCACATCAATGAACGCCTTTCGCTTGTGAATTTTTCTCTCTGCGCGGCGTTACTTCGGCGATTCGCGCTGTCTTCTGTGCCATTAGTCCAAGATGAATATTTCCGCACACAATTAACACCGCCCATAGTCATCGCCGAGGGGCTGGGCTGATAAGTTATCTTTTGGCTCGCCAACGTTAAAAAGCATTTTAACGCCGGTGTTTTAACTCCTCTCGGTTTGAGGCAAGACGTTGGGTAACTGGGAGGTATTTACAGAACGGCACGCAGCGAGGAGAGGGACAAACCCGCTCGCTGGACGCAAGGCATGCTCGGAAAATTATTTTTCCTTAAAAATAAAACCAAGGAGGAGCTAACTTCCGAAATTGAAGCTTGAAAATTATTTATGTCTGTAATTTATTCTGGGATGAAAATAATGCAGTATCAAAATGAGTCACTGCTATAGCCGCCGAAATAGGAAAGCAATAGTACCATAAGTGAGAGGGAATGAAAAAAAACTACTTTAATTTCACTCTAGTTGAAATATGGAAGGAAACGGAATCCACGTAATAAATTAGGCTATTGCGTGGTCATTGCTCTTCAGAAAAATAACTGAACAAATAATCGTAATCAGGTAACGATTGGCTTCGCTTGAAGGAGCCCATGAGGTCTGAAAAAGGAATTCTTTCGTCGATTGTTCAATGGGAATTTACCGATACGCCGTGCTCCGTCGTGGGGTGGTCGAAAATGGCACAGAATAATCAAAGGGAAGAAGTTCACTTCGAGAATTCGTGGGGGGAGCGAGAAAATGTGGGCGGTAATTTAATAATAAAGGGTTGCTCTTGAATAATCGAACTACACGATTAGAGTTTCTGAAAGAATGTGAATGAACAATCGGGACACTTAGGCGAACGAACAGCTCATTTTGGTCATTCGTGAACGATGTCACGTCAGTGTCAATCACAATACTCTTATGCTCGACATCGAACGCGGATCTTGCTTGAAAAGTTGCGAACGGATCAGTCATATTGTAATTCTCCCCGGAATTGTTTGTGGTTCATTCAAAGAAATCAACATCTGCTCATTTTCGAGTTATTCGGATACTGTGAACGAGGTGGAAATCGTTCACAACGATTGTGAACGATTGAAGCTTCCGGAAGGCATTTCCGGAACAACAGTTCACACGGGCTGCCAAAACAATGCGAATTGTTGCCTCCGTTCCTGGGTGGAATAACTACTTCAGATCAATCACAAGAGAAAGTCGAGAATCACGATCGAAATCAATCACAACTGCTATGAAATATCACATTTGTTCATGTAACCTGCCCCTACATTTATGCACGAACTAAATACGGCTAATTCACTCTGATAATTGGTGATATTAATTAAAGTCACTGAAGTTATCGACTTTTACGTTCCCTAATAGTTTTCTGAATAGTAAAATATTGATTTCAGTGGGATCGAGGGGATTTTTTTTTATTCTTCGGAATCCTAATAACTTCTTTCACTATTCATCAGAGTTCTTTGAGCACAACATTACTTTTTGTTCAATATTTCGATTAAAAAAAACAAAGTACTGGCGTGAGTTTATATACCGCGTCAATCAACACAGGAGACTTGTGTGATAATTCAACTATTTTCAAATACTATTATCGCGTTATTGAGTCTTAAACTTGATTGCAACCAGTCCCACATATTTTGTTTCATATCGACTCATTGACGAATATTTTTGGTACATATATACTCAGCCAAGGCTATCCCATCGCTAAACAGATCAGAGCTCAACTTTATTCATATTTTCACGGGAAATCCCTCCGTTTTATCCGGATTTTTTCACTCCTTACAAAGATAACGCATTTGAACAAGAATGCCACCAGCAATGAGAGAGATACATAAAATTGAAATCACACCAGATATTTATTATTAGGCATTTCAAAATATAAGGAAAACCATATCATTCACTCACTCTCACGATTGGATCATTAACTAGGGAATTAGGGCGCCGAGGAAAAAACATTTTCTATACACGGGAAAGCATTTTGGTGAGTCTGGGATCGTAAAACCATATGTTTAATGACGATGAAAACACACTGTTCACAATAATGTGGAGCGAATAATAAAATATCGTGCTCATCTGAACAATTTAATTTCCCTGTACTGCCATATGATTTCTCTTAAAACAATTGGGACATCCCTAAAAAATAATAAAACACTTGGTTGAAGCTGGAGCGTGATCGGAAGCGTTCAAATACGACTGCGCGACAAATGAAATAAGGACACCAAGAGAAGAACAATTAGGACGGATGGGCAGATCCTTTCCTTGCGTCGCCTGCGGTATTCCAGGAAGACACCATTGCACCCCGGAAATTTTACAATTCGGCGGATGCGTATTGTGGAATATGGATATATGGGGTATGGAATACGGATATGAACCCTGAGCACCCCTGTCCGGCAACATATCAGTCAACTAAGCGGGCAACCACGACCGTAGGAGGCTGAAATTTACTAAATATCTCATGTTAGTCTTGGACCGTACTGAGAACACTCGCGAGAGGGATGTGAATTCAGGTGGGCGACGTCGTATCACTTGCCGTTTCTGCTCCTCCCCGAAGGCGTGTCGGTAGAGGGCGGAGAGGATCCCGAATGCCACGAGGTAGAGGGACAGCTCCCGGTATATGAGCTTCCAGAGGCTCCCTCGCCATTTGAAGAGGAGTCTGGTAAATCCACCGCTCGTCGAAGATGCCACTTCGTACTGGTAGCTGACGGTCATCACTCGACTTCCCGTTTGCGGCCCCGCAGAGCGGCCCGCCGGTCTCCCTTCCCGTGCTCGGCGGCAGGTTTAAAAAAAAAACTACCCCCCTCCTTCGATTCTCCCACCCCCACACCCGTAAAACCACCCCCCGAGCACACAAAATAAAACTTGGTACCAGAGACTGATAGAGAGAGAGAGATAGAGAGAAAGAAGAGTTCCAACCACCAGAGGACTTAACCAAGAGACCCCGACTCTGAGAGAACTGCAGAACACACTTCCTGGAGAGTCCACGGAGGTCACATGCAGCGAGGGCGGTGGGCGTCGTTAGTCGGCGGGTCGTATTCGGGGGAGCTGCTCGGAAAAGCGACTGACGGGGATGAGAGTTGGAGCACAAGGCCTAAGTCGAGCTCTCTCGCGAACGGTGGGCCACGAGCCAGTGTTGGAGCAAAGGGGTAGGAAGAAGTGGAGGAGTGTGAATAGAAGAAAGAGGGGGGCGGGAAGCGTAAGGGGAGGTTAAGTTGTAGTGCGGACGGGCATTTGGGAAGGAGGGCCGAGGACTGAGAGTGGGGTAGAATGAGGAGGAGAGAAGTCGCGAGAGTCAAATGAAGCCTCCGACACTGCGTGGTGAGAAGGAGGAGGGATGGGGGAAGGAGATAGGCAAAAGCAGGACAGCCTTGAGAAGCGGATAGGTGACGTCTTGGAACGTCATCAACTTACTTTCTCCGATTCTTCGCAACTTTTGAATTGACCCACTCCACCTTATCGATCTTGGAAATTGGTTTCAATTTTCCAACAATTATTTATTAACGTTTGATTCGCTGGTCAAATGAAAAACAATTTTTTCATCTTTAATTTAAGATTTTTGCTGTTATTGCTATTTTTTATGTATGATTTTCTCCAGTGCGATATATGTGGGATGAGAATTGATAAAATAAAACAAAGGTTATGCAATTTTTCAGAAAGATAAAGGCTAATATAAACATTAAAATAGGAGGGCAAAAACCAGAGCAGGTGGAACAGTTTACGTATCTCGGAAGTGTTTTGGATCAACACGGTCAAAGTAGTAGGGACGTAAGGAGAAGAATTGCGCTAGGCAAAGAGGTTTTCAATAGGAGGAGGGAGTTGATGATGGGGACGTTGAGCAGGGAGGTAAGAAAAGATTTGACAAAACTTTGCTATGAAGCGTAGTTATATGCGGTGTAGAAACTTGGCCATTGAAGCAGGATGGAGGCGTAGATTGGAGGCTTTTGAAATATGGGTGTGGAGAAAGTGAAGTAGACAGAAAGGAAAACAAATGAGGAAGTACTAGGTATGGTTGGCGAGGAGAGGTGTTTGCTAGGAGAAATCATAGAGTTGAAGACAGTAATAGAGGGGAGAATGTTAGGCTAAAGAGGAACGAGCAGGAATAGAATAGGGATGTTGGACGAGATGAAGGGAGGAAGGAAATACACACAGATGAAGAGGGATTTGTTTTAGAGTAGGATGTTGGGTTGTGTTTTGTTAGGAGTCACAGCATATATCGTATATTTGGTACTTGTCTCCATCCAAAACCTACCTTATCCGGTAGATTACCTAATAAAAATCCAGCTGGGAACTGAGCATTTTCTTACTCAATGATTCGTTTCACTTCGAGGGCGTTCATGTGTCGAACTACCATATTTTTTTCTGGCAAACTATTCCATCAAAAATTTAAAACTTCTCAATATAATCATCTTATAGACACACATTTTGCACTGCATCGAAGTAAGTATTTCATGGACGCAGAAACCAATTCTGCCCATCCATCACCGCATTCCTCTCACTCAATTCGAACGATTAATTTCGAATTTGGGCGTTAAAGCACGCTAGTGGAGAAGATATGAATGATTAAAATGACAGTTTGAATCTATCTGTTCAAAAATTGATCTCTCTAATTTTATTGACATGATCTCTCCTACATTAGTAGGATGGGGGTAATACGTAATATGTTTTCAATACCACTGCTAAAGAGTCGCCCTTCCAATATATGCAAGAACTTCAATCTGTAATTTAACTTTCGCTCCGTTAGTGATTCCCAGCCTAGCTCCTATGTTAATTTGTATACGCTACTAAGTTTATCATAACAACGTTTTACAAATCTAGCTCCTCTACGCTGCACACGATCATATTCGGGAATTAATCCAACTTCGTGAGAATCCCATTTATACGCTAGAAGCATATTCTTAATGAGGTCTAAACAACGAAAGATAACATTTCTCTTTGACTTTTTCATCATATTGTCTCACCTAAATCCCTGGGTAACAGTACTCTTCTAATAAATCCAAATGTTATGTTAACTTGTCAACATAATTCGCCATATGTGTTTCATCCAGGAACGATCTTGAGTGAGGGTAACGCCTAGGTATTCAATTGAATCTACACATTCCATTCCGGCGTTCATAATGCAGTAGGCGTTCGGGAGGGAATTGCTGTTTTTCCAAAAATACATCACTAGTCACTTTGTTAAGTTCAATTCTAAATCCCAAGTGGCCCACTATTAATTGTTAAGAAGAGGCAGTGAAAGACTTTTGTTTTAATGCTTGATAATTTGGTTTGAAATTTTCTCAAAAAGAGTGGGAAAATAGTTTGAAAACACGTTTCTGTCCAAATAATTACGTCTTGAATAAATTATATTATTGAATGTAGACGTGGGAAAAATTCTCCGTAAATAGTATTTTATTGTACGTAATTGTGGTTTTTATCGCACCATATGAAGACTTCTTTATATTATAATATTCATAAAAATATAAATAAGTTTTATTTCATGTAAGTGTTTTCTCAATGCTTCTCATTCGACTGCTAGAAAGTAAGATCCCTAGGTTCGAAATGCATTCCCAGATGTCATTCTCTCTTGAACTTCACGTTCCAACAACGGACTTGATTGTGTGATTTTAAATTCATTAATTACCTAAGCTCATACCTTATGTCTATCACTAACTGTCCTTAAATGCTTTCTTTTCAACTTCAGCACACGATCGCAGTTCAATCATGCGCACTCCACAGCGTATTCATATTCTCAGACCATTTGCCTTTGCTCTTATTCCTTCCTGAAATCACTTCTCGGCAACACTGATAATCTTTTGCTCTCACTAACTTCCGACGCTTCTACAAACCTAGCTTTATTTATCTCTTTGAAAATAATTATTACGGTCCTCTTCCCTTCCCTTTGCCTTATATTACCTAGTACCTGAAGATAGTTTTGTGAACAGAAACATGTAGTACGTTACCAATAAACTTGTGCAAAAGTGCAAATTTTTTTCATCATAATGACGAACTTCCACTACATCTCACCTGAATCTATTGAATGTATTTTAGGCAGACTTCAGACGGTCTGCTTTAGTGTGAACTTGTATTTTCTCCTTCAGTTCTACACATTTCCAATTTGTATTCTTTCCGCGTAAATGGCATATTGCCTCCTTCTCTCTTACCTGCTTGCACATCATTCTCCCACCTTTACGAAATGTTCAGCGTCCCTCGATACAGCCTCCGAATCATCCGTAAAACCGTTGGCTAATGTCACATTTCGGAAAATAATGAAAGTGTGAATCATTCGAGGGTAACTATAGAATATAAAATGAACGAAAAGGTTATTTTTGCATTCTTATCCAAATAATAAAGTAGGATTAAAGAAAGAACTCGTCACATCCGCTAAAAAACATGACAATAACTTGTGATGACAGGTGTTAATGAGGAATTGCACATATGAATAGGAAGCAATGAGGAAGAGAAAAACAAGAAATGATAAGACAGTCTGAAGGAATATGAAAAATATAATGCCTTAGGGATTGAGACACCGGCATCTTTGAACGTTGCTTCACTTTTGAGATTCCTCACAAATGACTTATTGACTGAACATCGAATTTTGGATGCACGTTTTTTTTTAACTAAACCATACAAAGAAGATTCAACTCAGTAAGAATAATGATACGCAGAAATGTAAAATAGGGTGAGCAGTTATTGCTAGAGTTTTTAACTTCTAAACGGACTGATATTAAAAGCGTTTGATTAAAACTAAGTTGATTAAAACAGGCTTGCAGATGGTCATGTAATAGTCAGAGAGGCAAGTGATTACCGCTTTTATTTACTAAATTGCGGGACCAATGCGAGAAAAGCATGGAATGGAGTTTAATCACAAAGGGACCAATTTAGTTACATTCTCAAGAAGTAGGAAGACTAAGATAATGACTAAAAAAGATGTGGAGGAATAAACGAGCGCAGATAAACAGCTAACATACTTGAGCGGTATTATGATAGAAAATGGTCGTAGCAGCGAGGAAATTGATGGGAAAACTTCGTTGGGCTAAGTAGTATCGTCAAGCAGATGGTAAATTATGACAGCACACTAGGTGAAGAAGACATAGAGAAAATATTATTAGTAAACATATAAGGATCATAGTACAAATTGAGTAGCTTCAGGCGTGATGTGGTAGAAGTCGAACATGATGAATAATTGATCGTAGCACTTTTACACTTGATAAAATTTATTTACGACCGAGTTTCGATGTATTAAATTATCATTAGGTATCATTTATTACACCATCTGCTGATGATGTCATTAATCGAAACCCAGTCGTAAATAAATTTCATCAAATGGAAAAGTGCTACAATCTGTTATTCATTATGGAGCATAGTATTCCATGGTTTCGAAAGCTGATCTTTTAGGCAACTAGATGAGGGTAGACAGGAGGCCTTTTAGAGATGGGCAACGAGAAAATAATACGGACGGAGATGATGACTAACGATGAAGTTTTAAAAATGGTGAGCGAGGAGAGGAAGTTGCTGGGTGACATCTGAAGAGACAGAAGTGGTTGGAGACAGAGCGGGGTGTTGAAAAGACTGAAACAGAAGTGGAAAAGTTTAGAGGGAGAGAGGGAAGAAGAAAGAAGGGAACGGGCCTTTTATGCAGCATGCAAGCAAGTTGAAGACACGAAGAAATGAATAATGAAGTAATATAGGGTAAACAAGAAGATTTTCACACGAAACGATGAATGATTATTTGTTGGGACCGTGGATAGGTTCGTTATCTCTGAATAATATACGACTGCGAAGGTTTCCACTTGGATGAGACATCAGATGAAATGTAATTTATCCATACATCGTGAAAAAATGTTTCTTCGCAAGAGTTTGGCCAACCGCGGCCGCTTTGATAACTCCGCGCCTCTCTTTGCCGGGAAAGTGAATCGGAATTACGCGCAATGATTGGGAGACGACGAGGGTCCAGCCTACGAGCCGGATATAGGCCGCCGAATCCGAGGGACGGGAGGGAGGGAGAGTGTGAATCACGAGAGTGCGATGGAGAGCTGCCTTGGCTCCTCACATCGCGACGATGAGCGGCGAACGACGAAGAGCGGTGACCGAAGAGCGAGCGGGTACGTCGCGCTCCCTTAAAAAAACTCTACCCTCTCCCCTTCCCCTCTTCCCGCATTTCAAAACAAGCTATAATCCCGACACGACTGGGATCACAAGCGCTTCATTAACTGGCCATTCGTCCCACAAAACACCCCGCCGTCCTTCCTTTCCCCTTGTGCCTAGGGTTCCTCAAGGTACTATTCTTGGCTAACTCCTTTTATTCCATATAAGTAACGCCCGGAATCGATGACATCATGCTATTTTAAATATTCAATATTCCCAATAAGAGTATTTGTCGTTTCAAATATTAATGTAGGTTCGTAAATTCTAATTGCTTCTACCACTGCAATAGAATCTGCAAATATTTTGCAACGCATTTAAATGTAAATTTTGTAATGACCCTGAATATGTTATATTTTTACTTGATTTGTATTATAAATGGTCATTAAACGTATTATTTCCTTTATTTTAATGATTTAAAGACTAAACTGTTTCCTATTCCATGTCCATAAGGTCAGTAATGTTGATAACCTAATCATTTAATTTTCTATCAAGTCCCATGAAGGTTAAATCATCATTAGAGTTTTCCAGTGCTTACAGACTAATGAAGTCCCAGAGTGTAATTAATCATCAGAGGATCGATCTATCGAGGATCCTCGGGACTAGATCGCTACTTCATGTCACGGTAAATTCAAGTTGAGGAAATAATGATAAGGGTAGATAAATACTTCTATTCTTTGAGTATTTACTTTAGACGACCGTGGTTTCGATGTTGCGCACCATCTTCAGATGAAAGGACGTAAAAAAGCAAGTCCCTCAAACATGTTGGTTCAAAGAGGACAGAATGAAAAGGCGTGTAATGTAGGAGAAGTAATTTCGTGTACTCACACGTCCAATTATTAGCGGCCAGGGGGAGGGGTTATTTTGTAATCCACGTTGGGATGTGCAGCATAATCAAAACGGTTAGTGCTGCCCTCTGCTACCCGCGGGTGCGGTAGGGTTAGGGTTGGCTAGGAAGGCTGTAGGCGTCATTTGAGAAAGTCAGGATTCGGGATCGGGAAAGATATAAACACCTCGTTGGTGACCTCAAATTTGTTTGACTGAAAAGATCGTCATATTCCTAACTCCTATAATGCGTTCAAATTGCCCCCTTTCCCTTCCGTGATTATAATATGAAAAAATAAGTAGCTGCTACGATCTTTTCCAAAACGAAAATGGTTCCAGAAGAACCCGACCCAACAAAGAAAACACAAAAATTTTGAAAAAGAAATTATTTATTATTCGAAATAATCTCCTTTAATGCACATTTCCCAGATATGTTCAATGAGCTCGTAGTGAAATTCCAATTACTCTTAACTTAAGTGTGGAGTATAAAAAAATATAGTTTTTTCCTTACAGCAAATTGAAAATATAAAATTGACTTATCTAAATTCGCATCGCAATCATTTGTCAAGTGAAATTTGAAAATTGATGACGCTAAGTGTGTAACAATGGCCTCAAACAACTTCAAGTGAAACAAAGAACGAACGAAAAAAATTCCCTTGGAAAATGCAATTTATTGATACAAATTCGAACTCAGCTCATTGTTATTTTAAGCTTTTAAACAAGCAAAGGTTGTATTAATCTCTGTATTTTTTAAAATGATTACGCTCTGCTAACAATTTACATTAACTTAAAGAATGCGGTTATGAGGAAAATTTTCAAATTCGAGAATTGCTTGTCTCATCTCTTTCGACTTATAAAATAATGTTAGCTTGAAAAAGTCAAAGAATATCAACAAAAATCAAATTTATTTTGAGTTAAAGCGAATTCGAATTAGACAAGCTTGAGTTGAAGGAATTTTGACCTATGGAAGTTCCGAATTACGGAATTCCGACTGCATTATTTGTGTATGCTTCATCAAAAATACAAATAAGTGTTTATTTTTTCTATCCATTCGCCCCCTTCCCCCTCCCGTCTACCCTCTAATCCTCCCCCTCCTCCCCCGTCCCCGCCCCCCCCCCCCAAACCCTTCGCACTTGGTCTCGCGATAATTATAGTCACCTCGCGACTCCTCGTCAGCCTCCCCACCCCCGACTCCCGTTCCACCCCGCACCCACCCCCCGCCGTCAACGGCTGCCAAGGCATGAGGGTGAGGCGCCCGGCACACTGTCTGGCGCCTCGCGAGCACGCCCGCTGACTGGCGATGGGAAAAATACGAGCACATTTTTCAATATACGGTACTTTCCCGTCAGATAACTGTTTAGTTTCCGGAAAAAAATGCATTTCAGACGCATGTATTTTTTCTTTTTTCGAGCATACAAGGATTTTAAATGGCTCCATTTGTTTATTATTTAATTAACATTCGTGCATAATCTTTAATTTACTTAAACTCTATTTTGAAAAAGGATATCCGAGTATATTAGTGAAAATATTCAAGAATATCCAAAAATGAAATCACCTAAAGAAATAGTAGAATTCCATGAGTGGATTTCAAGAAACTGTAATAGTAACTTTAACGGAGTCACCCGCTATGGTTGCATTATAATGCACACATAGCGGGTGACTCCGTTAAAGTTACTATTACAGTTTCTTGAAATTTGTCTAAGGTATGAACAGCCTAAGTGTTTGAAATTGGCTTTATTAACATCGTGGACTGTGGCGCGTCGCGCACGACTACGAATGCCTGTGACATACAGTAGTATGTACGGTATTTCGTCATAACATCTTGTTCCTTTAAAGCCCCCAAAATGTCAGAGTGTAAGAGGATGTCTCGGTAGCTTAAGTGGTTAAAGCACTCGGCCGGATATCGAGGGATCCGGGTTCGAATCACGGTCAAGGCGAATGATTTTTACTCTCTGAAATGGTTGCATTGCCATGAGTGGATGTTAAATGCTCCGATTTATTGTACTAAACCCTTGCAATATATTTGCATTGAATCACTTATGGTAACTTGTACCTCCGCAACCTTAATACTTGATGCGGTTATGAAACCAAAGAATATAAATCATTAAAGTGTCGTCAATGCTCACCTTTCTATCACGCCTCCTATCTGAGACAACGTTTTGAAAGGTTCCTAACGACTACCGTCTTCCACGTATTGCAATAACTTCCTTACTTTTGCCCAACTATGCTTACCTCGTTCATTTATGCGTATTTTGTAACTATTTTCATGTAGTCTAAAGTGTTTATGTAACCTTCCTTCCTGTTCCTTGCTTACCTTAAATCCTCCTCCTATCCGTCACGACCTAATTCCAACCTTGCTTCCAGTTATGTACTCCTCCCACTTAATTTGCCTTCTTCGGATTTCCCCCTTCCCCTCTACCCTCACCATATTCAATAATTCAGTGGCTTACGGTTCATTGTATTCTTCTTCTCTCTTTTGCAAAAAATGACTACTGACATTAAGTGGAAAATATCTTAAAACCCATTCTAGAAAAGTTCTAAAACGTAATATAAAAATAAATTAGACTTGTTAAATATTCGTTTCTTATTCGGAAAAGAAATAATTGTTCATTTAAAAAAATATATATTTTAGAAACTTGTGTTAAGTTTCTCATGGTTATGATCGCGTTCAACTAAGTTTACTATAAGTCTATAAGTTTATATATCTCATTGTTCGAAGCAAATTTGTTCTGAGGGGATAACATTTTCCCAGGATAATAAATCATCTCTAATATTATCATTCTTCTTAGGCAGAAGGTCTAAGCTCTTGCCTCAAAGATCAGCTCTCACATCCATGTAGCTCCAGGTTCCCTATTTAAATTATTAACTAATATTTTCTTCACGTCTTCATTCTTTTAAATGCTCCTTTCGTCAATCGTAATTCTTATTTCGACTAACACGTCAATTTAATTCTAAAATGCTGACCAAAGAGGTGACTGTCAGACTGTTAAGATTTCCCATTTCTCGAAAATCTTGTTACTTTCCTTTCATTTTGTTTATTTTGGTGACGCCGTGTTATGACAACGAGTGAAATACAGCATTGGAAAGTTTGAATGAACGAGTGTCACCTAGTTCTCAAGCGGTGTCACATTTGTCGTGAATATATTCAAAAAATAAATATACGACCGTATTTCTTCGTCATTCAATCTCGTTTCCGACACGTCCCAGCTCTTCCTTACCCTTTCTTTCGGCCCATTTCAACGATGCCGTGGACAGGAAGAGAATCTAGATTCCATCAGGGTATTGAACTCGGAAGTGAAGCGGGTGAGTGGTGGCGAGGGGGTTGACGTGACGCTCTCGGGCTGCAGCCTTGTCCCGAGGGTTGATCGAGGACATCTTGTTTGAATCCGAAAGGAAGGCATCAATCAGAGGTTGCGTTCTTTCTGCAGAGTTATCGTGGCGTCCTTTGTCGAGCTTCAGCCGGCAAACCAAACGTCTAGGAATCCCCTGAACCGCTCTGGTGTCCACTACACGTTTTGGCCACCAAGGTGTGTAGAGGGTAAGGTATTCGAGCACTGCATGACTTCTTTAGATTAAAGCGTAGGTCAGCGTGTAGATCAACTAGTGGATTTCTTAAATTCTTCTTTGCCAAATTATTTATCTATAAATTAAGTGAGAGTTCGTGCTAGCAATATTTTATTTTAAACGAATCAGATAGCATCGGACGGAAAATTTTATAAGGGATTTAATGTTAATAAAATGACGATCCTCGTTAAAAATTAAAAAAACCATAAAGCCAAAGAAACATTAACTTTTTTGGTAGTAAATTGCCGAAATAAAAAAAAGTCGCAGAAAATCTTATTCAAAGCACATGTGCAGATATAATTATTGGGACAGAAAGCTGGTTACCCACTAATATTGCCGACAGCGAAATTTTCCCAAAAATCTTTTCCGTTTTCAGAAATGAAAGAAAAAATAATGATGTCGTGTTAACTTTCATCAATACTGTTTTTAATCTGACATCATCACTCAATTGTCGTTTCACTCGGGTAATTATAAATAAGGAAGGAAAATTTTACATTAATATGTTAAACACTAGTTTTTAAAACTGGGATATTTATTCATATTTTAAATAATTTCTTTAGTGAAAGATGTCTCTTTCGTCCATCAAAACCCACGTTAAACATTCCTGCTCAGTCGAAGGATGGTTTACGAAAAAGCTAGCGTGCAAGTGCAGTTAATGAAACATCCAATGGATGAACGTATATTCAGGAAAGAACGTGGACAATTATAAACATTTATAACTGTCGAGGACGAGTGTGTCAGCGGGAGAATAGACAGGCGGGCTTGCCGGTTTCTTGACAAATCGCAAACGTATGTCGTTTTCTTAGAAGATAATATTACCGGAAGATTAAGACCTTCTTCCGTCGAGATCTCCAGGAGGGAGGGGGAAGCGAGAATTTTTCGCTCGTGCCAACAAAGCGATTTCGCACAACATGCGCAGTCGCGTGGCCTTTGTTTGACTTCCTTCTTCGAGTGACCTCTGTCTTTCGAACGGCTCGATGGCGGCACGGAAGTTGCAGTTTAGCACGAAGATGGTTCCACACCTGCGGTCGAATTGTTCGTCTTATCTTCGGCTTTAGGTTGTGGCCATTGCTCCATAAGCATTCCTCGTGGAGTCGTGCGTATGCAAACGGTGACCTCGTTAGCACGCATTCCAGCCGTCTGTTGTTATTGCAGTGCTTGTGCAGGCGTGCTTGCGTTCCATTTCGGATTGTTGTGACGGACTGATACAAGCTACTCGTGCGTTTGAGTAAAGTGGTCACGCGCGCAACGGTTATCGGGATCCCCCTTGCTCTGCCAAGGGTTCCGAGGGATACCAGGGAAATACGAGCACGATTGAAGCGATCGAGGATGAATTTCTTACGTTTTAGTGTCTAAGAAATGTGTTTTTCGAGGTTTCCAAAGGAACTAAACTCAAGTGAACTCTTTTCTGATTCGTTGCTGAACTTTTGGACCTTTGAGTTAAGAAATTTTAGAGGGAGATTACAAAAAAATCAGATCACATAAACAACTCCAAAATGCGTTTGTTTCATCCGCAGAAACTTATGTTTTCCACTTGTCGACTAGGACGACTTACAGATTGAACTATGAAAGCTATGTGCCTTGTTTGCGTATAAAAACTTACAAAAAATCCAAAGAAATGGTAATTTTTTCAGTTTATATTTCATAACCTCTCAAATGTTTCGTACATTTTATCCGCAGATTATTTTAAAAATCAAACATTTTCTGGCGTGACTTGGTGGAAAATCTTCATGTTGAAATCGAAAAATGAACAACTTAGCTAGGTTTCGGCTAGGGCTTGGCTAGGGTAACTTGCCTTGCTAAGGCTAAATTACCTTTTTTTACAAATAATATTTTATTTCACAGATATCATATAATTAATTTTTACATTTTCATACAATTAAGCAATAAAAATATTATAGAATAAACCGATCTGGTCCCGCTAAGCCTTTTAGGCTTGCCAGCAGGTGCCGAATTTAGATTTAACGACATAGAACAATGTTCACAATATTTAAAAATAACAAAACTCAAAAGAACAATAAATAGTGTACAACAGTTCCCACAATGTTTACACATTCATAAAATTTTCCACGTTATACTTGAGAAACATACCGTCATACATACATACGAGGCGTGTTCATAAAGTAAGGCCTGTTTGGTCACAGGAAAAAATATACTCATATGAAACACATTTTATTGGCACTTTTAGTTAGTTACAAACCTACTTCACTTATCTACATAATCGCCGTTCACTTCTAAGCATTTTTCGTACCGCTGCACCAGCTTCTTTAACCCCTCTGCATAGAAACTCGCCGCCTGAGGGTTGAACCAATCGACAACGCCATTCTTGAGTTCCTCTTCGGTTTCGAAACGTTGTCCACCGAACCACTGTTTCAAGTGCAAGAAGAGGAAGTAGTCGCTGGGTGTAAGGTCAGGATTGTACGGTGGGTGGTTTAAAGAGTTCCCAACGACCCAAAAACTCTCGTCCACTGGACATTCTTTGCTCTTTGTGGTGGTCGGTGAGCATTTTCGGTACCCACCTTGCACGCAATGTGTGGTATCCGAGGTTTTCCGAAAGAATATTGTAGACAGTAGTGCGTCCAAGTTGAGGAAATTGTTCAGCCAGGCCATTAATTGTCAATCGACGATCACATCGCACTTTTTGTTCCACTTGCGAAACAATTTCATCGGTCAGAATACTGGGCCTACCACTTCGCTCTTCGTCATGGACATTTGTTCGTCCATTTTTAAAATCACAGCACCATTGTCTAACTTTTCCTTCACTCATAACTGTAGGTTTATAAACTAGGCATAATTCCCGATGAATTTCAGTAGCCGACAATCCTTTTGCATACAAGAATCGTATGACAGAACGCACTTCACAGCTGGCGGGATCAACGATTGTCGCGGAATTGTTGTTTGCATGCACGGACAAGCAAACGACTTCTGAAAAAAATGCTGCTATAGCTTCTCAATGAATCAGTAGATGGCGCTGCAGGAGCAAAACTGTGTTCTGAAGCGCCAATATTTAAATATAAGCAAACGGTACTTACTTTAAGAATACGCCTCGTATATAAGGATCACAAGCACAAGCCTGTCACCTATCATTAAAATTATATTTTTTAAACAACCAATGTCTTAATTGCCTCTTTAGCACCACAATATTATCTATAGAATCTAATGGTTGAGGTAACATGTTTAACAAGTTCGGAACTGTATATTCCAATGTCCTCTTGCCATGGACATTATTATACCTGGGAACCATATATTTTTCTGTTTTTCGGAGTGCAATACCATGCAGAGTATTCCTTACTTTTTTAAACCTATTATTGAAGTGGTTATCACATGTTATAATATATTGAAATAAATCAGTTACGAGAAGTACAATTAGGTTTTAAAAATCTTGTGAACACTATTTTCTGACGGATCGAACTGAGTTACCATTTTATTTTGAACTTTTTTCACATTTTTCAATAAACCTGTATTTGTTGTACCCCATATTGTAATTCCATACCGCAATAGGGCTTCAGCAAGACCCTGGTAAATCATTTTTTTCAAAGGCATGTGAAGGGTTCGAATAATGTGACTGATATGAAATACACCTTAACCTATCACACAATGAATTTAAAGGCAATCTAAAATCAAAATTTTCATCTAGTGTCAACGCTAAATATCTAAAATTATTAACTTGAGAAATTAGGAAACAAGAACATAAATGGAAAATTTTCCTTTCATGAACAAATTTACTAGCATGTAGCCATAGATGCGTGTAGAATCTAAAATTAATCGATTTTCTCATGTCCTTGAACTTTAGAAATTGCATTATTACCGTTTTATTATCGTTGATAACTAATTTATTATCATGACACCAACTTTGGGTGGCACAAAAGTCTTATTGTAGTTTTTACCTAGCCGTGTCAAAAGATTCGCTAATTGCAAGTAGTGCAATATCATCAGCGTACATGTATATTATTAGGTAATCTACCGGGTAAGGTAGGTATTTGGATGGACACAACTATCAAATAAATATTTTGTAACTCCTAATAAAACCGAATCCAGCAACCTAATCCACATCAGGTCAGGTCATTTCTGTGTACTTCTTTCCTCCCTTCAACCCGTCTAACATCCCTATCCTGTTCCTGCCCTTTCCTCGCTTGCCCAACATTCTCCCCTCTATTACCTTCTTCAACATTCCACTACCGCTCAAAACACTTTTAATCAATTTTTCCTGCCTCCATAGGATTTCATTCAACAAACCCCTCTCCTCGTCTACTATACCTAGTACTTCCTCATCTGTTTTCATTTCGGTCCATTTCACTTTCTACATTCTTCTCCACACCCACATTTCAAAAGCCTCCAATCTACGTCTATCCTCCTGCTTCAGCGACCACGTTTCCGCACCGTACAGAGCTACGCTCCATATCAAAGTTTTTACGAGTCATTTCTTAGCATTCCTACTCAACGTCCCCGTCATCAACTCCCTCCTCCTTGAGAAAGCCTCCTTGTCTAGCGCAATTCTTCTCCTTACGTCCCTACCACTTTGACGGCATTGGTCCAAAACACTTCCGAGATATGTAAACTGCTCTACCTACTCTATTTTTCCCCTCCTATTTTAATGTTTAGCTTAGCCTATTTCTTTCTGGAAAATCGCATTACCTTTGTTTTATAAATATTCATTCTCATCCCATATTTATCGCACTGAACCTCCAATTCACTGAGCAATTCTTGCAACCCCTTGGCTGACTGAGCAACTAATGCTTGGTCATCAGCAAACCTAACCGATTTTAAGAATTCCCCTCCGACTTTCATTTCTACCTCCAGTTCTTCCCATGCCTCTTTAATCATTTACTCCAAATAAACGTTGAACAGCACCGGTGACAATGGGCAACCATGCCTTACCCCTCTTCTTAACACTGTCCATCCGGACTCTCCGTTCCCCACTCGCACCTGAGCAGTCTGAGACATGTACAGGTTGCGGGTCAGTCTCCTGTCCCTCCAATCCATTCCTATTTTCTGCAATACACGCATTAATTTTTCCCAATTCACTCTATCAAACGCTTTTTCGAAATCTGCAAAACAGGCAAATACGTCCTGATTGCATTCTATATTCCTCTCGATCGGTGATCTCATTACTGCAATGGCATCACGCGTACATTTTCCCTATCTAAATCCAAAGTGATCATCCCCTAAGTAATCATTTGCCTTACTCTCTATCCTTTTGTTGATGATGCTGAGAATAACTTTAGCTGCGTGGGATATCAAACTTATTGTTCTGTAATCCTCACATGATGTAGCCTTTACCTTTTTCGGAATAGGAACTAACACTGATTTCACAAAATCTTCCGGCCAGATTCCTTCCTAAAAGATACTACGAATTAGGCCATATAGAGTCTTCTTCCCACATTTTCCTAAACATTTCAACAGTTCCACAGGAGTGTTGTCTACCCCTACGGCCTTATTTGCTTTCATCTCCTTTAATGCCCTTTCTATTTCATCGTCGAGTATGCCTGGACCTAAGCTATCTTCTTCTACGTCATGTTCCTTTTCTATGTCTAACCTTGTCGGCCTAAGTTCTCTACAATACAGTGTTTCTATATATTCCTTCCATTTATCTCTCTTGGATTTTTTCCAGTTCAACTATTATCTTACCCCACTTATCTTTCACTGTTAGCACAGATCTTGCCTTCTTACTTCCCGCTAATAACTTAACCTTGCTGTATAGTGCACCAATTTCACCCTTCCTCGGTAAATTTTTCATATCCTCGCGTTACGTTTTCCAACATTCTTCTTTTGCTTTATTCGTGGCCCTTCTCAATTTATTGTTTAACTCTTTGTATTTCATTTTGCCTAACACTGTGTTTACATTCTTCCATTTTCTTCTCTCAATCCATATTTGCAATCATCTCATCCTTTACCCATGGTTTCCTTATCCTTTTCCCATTAACGGTTCTTATAGTGTCTTTTGCGGCTTTCGATATCACTTTCTTGAACCATTCCCATTTTTCTTCCATAGTACTCAGCTCTTTACCGCCATCCATCATTTTCTCTACAGCCTGCTGATACTCCTTCCTTATTAACTCATTTAATGCTTCTACATTCCATTTGCTAACCCACCGCCCTTGCCTTATCTTTTGGAAACGGACGTTACATTTCATTACAATTAAATTGTGTTTACTTTCTTTCATCCGTACATGCATGTTTTGGAGTAAATAATATAATCAGGAATGTTATTAATAATATAAGGAAAAGGATTAGTCCTAAAATAGAACCTTGTGGCACACCATAAGTGATTAATTTAATCGTGCTACACTGATCAAATAATTTGACAAATAACTTTCTTTTGGTAAGGTAGTGTTCTGACCATGAAATAGGTATTCCGTGTTTTCCACATCGTTCCAGTTTTCTCAAAAGAATGTTAATATCTATTGTATCGACTTATTTTCTGAAGCCAATAAATTCGGCTAAGGTGGTCAATTTCCTGCTTAGACCTGTTGCAAACATCCTCACTGAAAATCTCTAGAAGCATTTTAGTACTTTTAGGGCTTTGATATCCATATTGGTGTTTTGTGATGATATTAAATACACCTAGAAAGAGTATCAATTTTTCCGCAAAATATCTTTCTATGATTTTGTCCATGAAAGGAAGAATAGAAATAGGACGGTAATTATTTGTATTATTTTTCTTGCCTTGTTTGTATATTGGTTTGATTGCAGCTAATTTTAAATTGTTGTGCAATTTGCCTTGGTTTATATTAAGATTTATCCAGTGAGATAATGCAGCATTATGTCATGATTACCACTCAGATCTACCATTCTCATACCATCATGTTCTGGACTTTTGTTTCTTGAATTAAGTATAATATTTTGAATATCGACTGGAGCTGTTGCCAACGGTAGAAAAGTAGATGGGATAGTTCTTATAGCACATGGGTTGAGGACGGGCTGTGAGCAATTCGGCAATATCTTTTTTGTTTATTTGGTGAGTTGTGATGCAAAAGCTTCACAAACATAGTTTACATCACAATCTTTAAAATTTATTTGTATCTGCTTATCAATACTTGTCTTCCTTGTGACTACTCCCCCAAGATAATTAATTAATTGCCATGTTTTTCTAATACCATCTTTGTTTCTTGTGAGTTTTGCCCCTGATTTAAGAAATTTTGGACCGTCTTAACAATGTTGTCACTTTGTTCCATTCAATTTTGTAATTATTTCTATGAGTTTGATTAGTTGGATTGGATTTCAATTTTTTAAATAGAATATCCTTTCTCTGTATTTCTGAATAAATTGAATCATTCATCCAAGGAAGCTTGTGTATTATATTTTCCAAAGTTTTCCTTTTTGATTTAGCAGTAGAATATGTGCATTTTTATTTTTTACACATCTATTGGTAAATAGAGTCTGGATCATCAAGTGTAAGCAATGTCGACGAATCAATCCTGTCTATTGCCTACTGTACTATCCAGTTACAGAGATGTGATGTCTGTTGAATCAAATTACTGTCATTTATGACATCATTTGCATGAATGAAAACTCCATCAGGAAAGTGATCAGATGTATGTGTTTTAATTATTAAACCATCAATTTTTGATTTATAGACTTTTATATTAATGTGGTCTATACATGATGTTAGCACTTTACTTTTTCTAATTTCTGTTCTTGTGCTTTTATTAATGTAGGAGAAGAATCCATAGTTTGCCAGTAAATTTTTATACACTACTACATTTGTGTCCCTTTGTGATTTTAAGTTAAAGTTTAGGTCTCCTAGCAGGATTATCTTATTTTCATTTGTATTACTTGGGAAAGAATCTAGGCTAATGATGAAATCCTTTTTGTTTGTGTGTTGTGGCCTGTAAATACCTATTACCAAGGCATTGATGGAATTGTATTTAATTTTTAATATTAAAGATTGGCATTCTTCTATTTATGAATTGACAATTATAGCTTGTATGCTTTCTCTTAGAAAAAGCATAATGCCACCACCATTTTGATTTTGATACCTAGGTCTCATCATGGTACAACATTTTCAGGTCTGAATATGTTATACCATAACGAAACCTAGATGGTGAATAAAAAATTTTCCATGTGGAAAAGGCCAAGTTTTTTATTTTACAATTTCAGATTAATTTGTTCTCGACCTGTTTATAACGTTTTTTATGATATTAAGCGTGTGAGGAAACTAATATGCCTTTTGAAATTTTCCCTAACTCCTCGAAAAACCATTTTTTACGAAAAAAGCATTCTGTTTTCTACTTCTTAGGGAATGGTTTCCACAAATATGACCCTTAGGCCGGAAAGGGACCCCTTCCTCTCGACCCAACGGGCTTCCTGGAGGTCACTGTGAAACAAGAGGAACATGAGAGACTAGGCTCCAAAAGGAAAATTACGGTAATCACATGGCCTTAACTGCGAATATTATACCGATTAACATTATAGTACCAGGTTTCACTCGCGTTTTTAATCGTACTGCACAAAATGTTCGTTTGAGCGATATTCAAAAACTTTCTGTTATATCCCTGACACCAAAAATATCAAAGCCAAAAGATTTTAACGATTTTACGCCCATTGCTCTACTAAAAACGCGATCATAAGATTTCAACCCATATATTTAAAAATAAACTTGGTCCGTGACTGGCACCATTTTATACGCAGTTCCCAATACGCAGTTTCTCCAACGCCAAAAATATTAGTCACGTCACTATAGTTTTAAGAGATACGATAGCATCAAACGCATGTCTGAGCGAGAGAGTTTACGGGCACTCTTGGCAATTGATTTAAAAAAAAAACATGTGACAACGCACGCGTTTTGAGTGGGCTGTACCAATTATAAAAGAAGATGGCCTTCCCAGATTATTTCACGCGAATGAATTTCACTTTGTAGACCGAAGATGTTCGAGCTTGTTTGTGTGGGGTCCCCGAGGCGCTTCCAGCATCTTCTCGGTCATGAGGCAGTGATGTTCCTTTGCCCGCTCAATGCAAAGGCGATCGGAATCGAGAGGAGGAACAGAAGTTACTGCATGGACAAGCGGCAGATATCACATATTTCCACTAAAAGCCCCGACGAGTTACAGACAAGACGCAAAGTTTCTCAAAATGTCATCCTCCTGATTGACGGCTCTTTTAGTAGAGTAACAAATTTTTCCACCAAAATAGAATTTCGCGTGTCGCACACCAGTGCCAAATTAAAAACCACAGGCACAGTGAAAAAACCAGAAAGTCGGTAAGGTCAGTGACGGTAGAGTTCACCCATTATTGAGGTCAACAGTGTGTGAATGTTCACACATGAAGGTAGCGAGACCTGTGCTGCTTATGGTTTCCCACATTATCCGTGTACCCGAAAACCCCACAGCTTGGGTAGACCTGCAGGTGCTCAGAGTGACTTCCCCGGGAATCGAACCCGGGACCCTCCGGCCAGTAATCCAGCGCTCTATCCACTAGCCTACCGCGGCTTGGTGGCCGACGAATGTTGAACATATTTTGCATCCCATAAGAGTAACGTTTTTTTGCTGATAATAGCAGTCTTTTGATTAGAGTAATATTCGTAATTTATGTAGAAGCATATATGAAATTTTGGATGATTACTGAGACACTAGATTTCCAATATGCGAGGATCCTCAAAATACTCATCAACAAGTTCAAGCTAGAATCTACTATTTTGCAGTTCGGAAAGGGATTCACAAACTTACAGTGTTGAATAATGAGGAAAACAACATTTTTACTGCTTATTGGTCTCACCACTTGTGGATTAAATTAACAGGTTTTCGAAAATTCTCGGTGCACAATGTGCTCAGTTTCGTTTCGTATTTTTAAAAGAAACGATTTAATATAAATAAGTATATAGGTAAGACAATGCTCACCCAGTGGCATTAATTTCTTGAGATGTATTAGTTCTAAAAATATGTACAAAGTTTTCTGAAACGAATATTCACGAGTGTCTCCGAGGCTCTATTTCGTCAAGGGCAAATTTCTCTTTTCGCCCGCTTGGCTTGGTGGCTCCTGCCTCCCCGCGACCCCTCGCCCTCACGCTCGAGTATTAGTTATTGCGCATCCATTTACATCGCACTCAAAGAGTACATTAATCCTTATGGAAAGTGTGGAGTCTATGAAAAAAACACGGAAAAAATACACCTAAATTTTTAGCTTAAAATGACACCGAAATTATGTCCCTGCGTTGTCCAGATTTGGCGTTATACTGAAAAAATTAATTTTCAGAGTCTATCACATCAATTTCTCTCACTTCATTTGTTCTTCCCCTTGGCCCCTTTAGATTTTTCACGTGCCCCTTTTGACTCTACCTCGAGTGCTTCTCCCTTCTATGAGTTCACCTTGATTGACCTTCAAGTCCGAATGCGTTCCAAGATATGACCTTCAACTGCTATTTCCCTCTATATTCCGACCAGCCGATTTTTGTGCAAATCGGTCGAGGTAGAGAAAAAGCTGCTTGGTGGCCTTGAATTAGTCTAACTTTCTCCCGTCAAAAAGTGAGCAACGAAATGGCGCTGCATGTCCGCGAAGAGACCCAGCGCTATTTTCAAATTGGAAAATAGGAACCAATTTATGTTGCCTCTTGCTCATTCCGTCTAAGCAATTAGCACGCATCATATGGTTGAAATTATGTAATATTAAAGCGGAATAAAAAGTCTTAGTTCGCCCATTAAAAAAAGTTTTTATTTTATTTATTTCATGAAAATTCGAATCATCTCCAGTTCAAATATTGCACATGTTTGGGCGGGTAAGGGTCTTCATTATTATCTTTTAAATTATTCCGTTTTCCGAGCACGAT
Organism: Hetaerina titia; assembly: GCA_037158775.1. Classification (NCBI taxonomy): domain Eukaryota; kingdom Metazoa; phylum Arthropoda; class Insecta; order Odonata; family Calopterygidae; genus Hetaerina; species Hetaerina titia. The sequence goes on from CM073773.1 coordinate 25,271,103, forward strand.
TTATTTGAGAATGCTATTTAACAATTCAGTTTGCTGAGAAAAGGAATATTTTTTCCCATTTATTAATTTTGATTGAATAAATGAGTATACTAATGTTGTGATAGATTATACAAGCCTCTTGCTTTTCTGAACTCCATTGCAATCAAAGGAGACTCCCATGTCCGCAGTAATATTTCTGTTTTTTCCCCAGATTGAATTTTTTCTGGGACTTTACACTTGTAGTCCATTCGCTGCATTAAAAGCATATATGATATGGGTTATTCCAATACTTTTTTACTTGTGTTCATTTCTCTGGCTTATAAATACATGAAAGTGACCACATTGCAATTCAAATACATTATGGCTTTCAAATGCCATTATTGTAATCTTGCCAGAAGTCGAGTATCAATATTAATAAAATGAAAACTGAATAAATAAAATGTATTTCATCAAAAATTTACACAATTCAATGAAATGAATTTTATATAGTTTTGCAGTCCTAAAAAATTACAAGCAGTCACATCTTCCCATGCAGCCTCTTGTCTTCATAGTCTTCTTTATCAGTCAAGGTGTACTTGGTTATCCTAAGCCATCAGGACAAGATCTGATGCAAATGATTTAACAGAATTACAAAACACAAAACTATGAATTAATTTGACTCATCTCTGTGGAATAAGGAATACAAGGTATACTGACATATGCAGGAATTCAAATTAATGTAAAAGAAAGATTACCACCAATGATAAAGCAGGCAAATACAAAAATATTTTTGGAAAGCATAGGTGCCCACTTTACCCAAACTTTATCACTCACCGAAAGCAAGTCAATCTCGACACCATGCCCTGGTAAAAACAACCCTTTTTTAAAAAAACATACTGATTTCAGTTTTTGGCATTAAAGCATAAAAACCATAAACACAGCCTTCAAATCCAAGTTCGGATTTGTAAGTGATGATAAAGTTCAACCATACTAAGCCCAACGGCGTATGGATATACACATATCTCGGTAGAGCCAGTCACATAAATCGTGAGTGCCAGTTCCTTTCCCGTGCCAGTTATGGATTCCCAGTAATTCCGGTGCCCCAAACCGTATTGCATGGCTACGGACGCCCGGAGGACCTGCCCGGACTCGAACCCGGGATCCTCCGGTCACCAGGCCGAAGCTCTAACCACTGGACTACCGTGGCTTACAATCCGGAGCATGTTTTTGCATCCCACAATAGTAACGTTTTTTGCTGATAATTGCAGTTTCTTAATTAAAGTAATATTCGTAACTTGTGGAGAACTAAATATGAAATTTTGGACCATCACTGAGACACTTTATTTCCAATGTACGAAGATCCTCAAAATACTCATCAACCAGTTCAATCTAGAATCTACTATCTTGCAGTTCGGATAGGGATTCACATACTTACAGTGTTGAATAATGTGGAAAACACCCTTTGTGCTGATAATTGCTCTCACCACTGGTTGATTACATTACCAGGTTTTCAAAAATTCTCTGTGCACAATGTAATCAATTTCGATTCGTATTTTTAAAAGAAACGATTTAATTTAATAAGTACCCACGAAAGGAAATGCTCACTCAGTGGCATTAATTTCTTGAGATGTATTTGTTCTGAAAATATGTAAAAGGTTTTCTGAAACGAATATTCACGAGTGTCTCCGAGGCTCTACTTCGTCAAAGGCAAATTTCTCTTTTCGCCCGCTTGGCTTGGTGGCTCCTGCCTCCCCGCGACCCCTCGCCCTCACGCTCGAGTATTAGTTATTGCGCATCCATTTACATCGCACTCAAAGAGTACATTAATCCTTATGGAAAGTGTGGAGTCTATGAAAAAAAAACGGAAAAAATACACCTAAATTTTTAGCTTAAAATGACACCGAAATTATGTCCCTGCGTTGTCCAGATACGGCGTTATTCTGAAGGAATTAATTTCCAGAGTCTATTACACCCATTTCTCTCACTTCATTTGTTTCTTCCCCTTGGCCCCGTTAGATTTTTCACGTACCCGTTTTGACTCAACCTCGAGTGCTTCTCCCTTCTATGAGTTCACCTTGATTGACCTTCAAGACCGAATGGGTTCCAAGATATGACCTTCAATTGCTATTTCCCTTCATATTCCGACCAGGCCATTTTCGTGCAAATCGGTCGAGGTAGAGAAAAAGCTTCTTGGTGGCCTTGAATTAGTCTAACTTTTCCCCGTCAAAAAGTGAGCAACGAAATGGCGCTACATATCCGCGAAAGGCCCAGCGCTTTTTTCAAATTGGTAAATAGGAACCAATTTATGTTGCCTCTTGCTCATTCCGTCTAAGCAATTAGTACGCATCATATGGTTGAAATTATGTAATACTAAAGGGGAATACGAAAAGGTCTTAGTTCGTCTATTAAAAAATATTTTATTTTACTTTTTTCATTAAAATTGGATCATCTCCAGTTCAAATATTGCACATGTTTGGCGGGTAAGGGTTTTCATTTTTATTTTAAAATTATTCCTTCTTCCGAGCACGATTTAATTGAGAATGCTATTTGGCAATTCAGTTTGCTGAGAAAAAGATTTTTTCCTATTTATTAATTTTGATTGAATTTTGGAGTATACTAATTTTGTGATTGATTATACTAGCCTCTTGCTTTGCTGAAATCCATTGCAATCAAAAGAGACTCCCATTTGCGCATTAAGATTTGTGTTTCTTTCCCAGATTGAATTTTTTTTCTGTGACATACACTTTTAGTCCATTCGCTTTATTGCCACAATATTATTACCATACATGATATAGGTGACACCTAAAATTATTAATTGTGGGCCTTTTCTCTGGCTTATAAACACGAGAAAGTTACCACATCGCAATTCAATTATATTATCGTATTCAAATGCCATTCTTGTAACCTTGCCAGAATTCAAGCATTCCGTATTAATAAATAAAAAATGAATGAAGAAAATTTAATTCATCAATAATTTAAACAATTCATTGAAATGCATTTTATTTACTTGTTCAGTGCTAAAAAATTACAACCAGTCACATCTTCCCATACAGTATCTCGTCTCCTCTTCATCAATCAAGGTGTATTTGGTTATGCTAAGCCATCAGGACAGGAGGCATACTTGATGCCAATGCTGTAATAGAATTACATAGGACAAAACTGTGAATTATTTGCACTCATCAGTGTTGAATTAGTAATTCAATGTAAACTGACAAATGTAGAAATTCAAATGAATGTAAAAGATAGATTACCACTAATGATAAAGCAGGCAAATTCCAAAATATATTTGGGATAGAAAGGTGCACATTTTACACAAACTTAATCACTCACACAAATAAAGCCAATCCCGCACCATGCCCTGTTAAAAAACAACCCATTTTTAGAAAACATACTCATAATTTTCTCGGTTATACATTTTAAAACATAAATACCATACCCACAGTCTTCAACTCGAAGGTCGGAGTCCATCTAATTTACTAAACCCGACGGCGTGTGAATATTAACTCACCTTTGTAGGGCCAGATGTTTTCCGTGCCGACTATGGTGTCCCAGGAGATCTAGTACCCAAAAAAAACCATAGCTTGAGTACAGCAGCATTAACAGAAAGTAACTTTGCCCGGGAATCGAACCCGGGACCTTACGGTAGTAGTCCAACACTCCACCCACTGGGCTACCGCGTCTTACACCCTGATATTGATTGAACATATTTTTCCTACCCAGAATAGTAATATTTTTTGCTGATAATAGCAGTCTGTTGATTAAAGTAATATTATTAATTTATGTAGAATTGAATATGAAACATTGGACCATTACTGAAAAAATTGATTTCCCGATGTGCGAAGATCCTCAAAATACTCATCAACCAGTTCAATCTAGAATCTACTATCATGCAGTTCGGAAAGGGATTCACATACTTACAGTGTTGAATAATGTGGGAAACACCCATTGTGCTGCTAATTGCTCTCACCACTGGTTGATTACATTACCAGGTTTTCAAAAATTCTCTGTGCACAATGTAATCAATTTCGTTTCGTATTTTTAAAAGAAACGATTTAATATAAATAAGTATCCACGAAAGGAAATGCTCACTCAGTGGCATTAATTTCTTGAGATGTATTTGTTCTGAAAATATGTAAAAGGTTTTCTGAAACGAATATTCACGAGTGCCTCCGAGGCTCTACTTCGTCAAGGGCAACTTTCTCATTTCGCCCGCTTGGCTGGGTGGCTCCTGTCTCCCCGCGACCCCTCGCCCTCACGCTCGAGTATTAGTTATTGCGCATCCATTTACATCGCACTCAAAGAGTACATTAATCCTTATGGAAAGTGTGGAGTCTATGAAAAAAAACACGCAAAAAATACACCTAAAATTAAGGCGAAAAATTACACCGAAATTATGTCCCTGCGTTGTCCAGATACGGCGTTATTCTGAAGGAATTAATTTCCAGAGTCTATTACACCCATTTCTCTCACTTCATTTGTTTCTTCCCCTTGGCCCCTTTAGATTTTTCACGTACCCGTTTTGACTCAATCTCGAGTGCTTCTCCCTTCTATGAGTTCACCTTGATTGACCTTCAAGACCGAATGGGTTCCAAGATATGACCTTCAATTGCTATTTCCCTTCATATTCCGACCAGGCCATTTTCGTGCAAATCGGTCGAGGTAGAGAAAAAGCTTCTTGGTGGCCTTGAATTAGTCTAACTTTTTCCCGTCAAAAAGTGAGCAACGAAATGGCGCTACATATCCGCGAAAGGCCCAGCGCTTTTTTCAAATTGGAAAATAGGAACCAATTTATGTTGCCTCTTGCTCATTCCGTCTAAGCAATTAGCACGCATCATATGGTTGAAATTATGTAATATTAAAGAGGAATACGAAAAGGTCTTGGTTCGTCTATTAAAAAATATTTTATTTTACTTTTTTCATTAAAATTGGATCATCTCCAGGTCAAATATTGCACATGTTTGGCGGGTAAGGGTTTTCATTTTTATTTTTAAAATTATTCCTTCTTCGGAGCACGATTTAATTGAGAATGCTATTTGGTAATTCAGTTTGCTGAGAAAGAGAATATTTTTTACATTTATTAATTTTGATTGCATATATGAGTATGCTAATATTGTGATTGATTATACTAGCCTCTTGGTTTTCTGAACTACATTGCAATCAAAGGGGACTCCCATGTCCGCAGTAAGACTTTCATCTTCTCCCCAGATTGAATTTTTTCTGTAATTTACTCTTATAGTCCATTCTATGTATGAGCACTAAAAATAATATGAGATACTCAGACACATATTTAGTTGTGGCCATTTTTCTGACTTATAAATACAAGAAAGTGACTACATTGCCATGAATTATATTATCATACTCAAATGCCATTCCAGTAACCTTGCTAGAATTTGAGTAATCAGTATTAATAAAATGAAATCTGTATTAAAATATTTATTTCATCAATAATTTATAGAATTCATTGAAATGAATTGTATAGAGTTTTGAAATCCTAAAAAATTATAAGGAGTCACATCTTCCCATAAAACCTCCTGTCTCCATAGTCCTCTTCTTCAGCCAAGATGTGCTTGGTTAATGTAAACCATTAGGACAGGAGGCATACTTCTTGCCAATTCTGTAATAGAATTACTAAGGACATAACTGTGTGTTAATTTGTTTCATCAATGTTGAATTAGTAATTCAAGGTATATTGACAAATGTAGAAATGAAATTAATGTAAAAGATAGATTATCACTAATGATAAAACAGGAAAATACAAAAATATCTTTGGAAGGCAAAGGTGCCCACTTTACCCAAACTTTATCACTCACCAATATCAACCTAATCTCCCCACCATTCCCTGGTAAAAAAAACCCTTTTTCACAAAAACACACTCATACACTCATATAAAATTCTAATGAATGCACAAAATAGTTTTTAATTGGTAATCCAAGTCATTTTTTATAAACCATTTCACTTAATAAATAAAACAGTTTCGTGTGTAACTTGGTGGAAAATCTTCATACTGACTTTTAATAATCAAACCACTTTTCTTTTCCACATAAACTTTTTAATTTTTACAACCCAGGGTTCGTTATAGCATAACATCATTACCTGATCATGTTATGCTATAACAAAACCTGGGTTGTAAAAATTAAAAGTTTATTTGGAAAAGTAAAGTGGTTTGATTATTAAAAGCCATTTCACTTTATTTTTTTATACTCTAAACTGCCATATAATCCTCCAGAGGGCAACAGCTTACAGTTCTACCTGGGCATTGATTTTACTTGAATGTGGTGTTTCAACCTATGAGAAGTTCGATTTAATTTGTAACGTGGCCAGCCATGATGGCAATTGGAACGCAGGTCACAGGATGCAAACAAACTGGGCCAGATTACCTGATGGCGATACATCATCCTGTAACAATATGCCACGCCTCATAACATCAAAGTTACCAAGTTAAGCATAACACACAGTGAGTTCCAAGATGAGGCTCATTTCAAATAAACTATGGAATATTAAGATATATTACAAACAAGAATATTTAATCCTCTATGCTTTTAGTTGTACTTCTCTCAATTGCTGTTAAAACAAAACTACGAAAGGCATTCAACCTTATCTCACACACACACACACACACTTATACAAACATACATACATACATACAAACACACACATTAATATATATATCTTTGAAATTGATGCTCCCAGGCAACGCTCAAACGCAAAGATACAAAATATTCAAAACACAGAAACATAAAGAAAGGACTTTTACAGTATGTAATTGACGTTTCCATGGCCCGACCGTCGTCATCAGAATGGCTCTCTCGGGGAAGAGGAGAGGACATGTGCAGGGGAAGGGCGAGGGGAGGGGAGGTAAGGGACCAATAGGAAGCGGACAAGGTAGGGGAGAGAAAATGTAGGCAGCATTGGATACATTCAGTGGGTTTATATTTATATGACATAAAGACTCTCCAAATAGTAGTCAACACATATCTCCTGAGGTAACTTGGGAAGGCAATGGGATGTTTTTAATCTAGAGCATTGCAATAATCTGGTGTGTATTAGCTAATTTAAAAAAAATAGGGCATTGCTGTATCATGTACAATAGCCAGAATGGAATGAAAATTGTATGTACTGGTTTTATGCCGGACACATTTGAAAAAATGCATGCTAGAAAACATAAATCATTCTCATTTTACATGTGTAGTTTTTTGGATGTCCATTTTCATCTCCTCTTCCATGCTCACAGAAATCAATGTTAGTTATTCTTACTGATAAGGTAGGTATGGTTCATCATATCTAGCTAATATGATTCTAATGCATCATGGTTGTTCTTTTTTCATATATCTATGTAAGGAATAATTGAAAGGAAGACAAAAATTGATGCCATTGAATAAATGAAGGGTTAAAAATGAATCATTGGAGTCATTTTCAGTTTTATTAATTTTTATTTGTAAATCGCATGTTTTCAAACATTCTCAAATTATGTGTTTTTGGAGGTTATTGGAGGCTAGTATCTTTGCTTTTACCATGTTCAAAATTTGATGTGTTAATGTTGAATGTGTTAGGTGACTCACATGTATTGGTACTATATTCATATATATTGAGCATACATTTTGAATATAGATTGTGTATGCTACTGAGTAAGTATTTAATTTTTGGTGTACCAAGGGAAATTTGGAACTCACCTTAAAAGTTTAAGGTCAAGAATTCCAAAAACTTGTGAATGACTCGTGATGAAAAAAGTGATTGTCACAGAATAAACAACTTTTAAACAACCATTAAGAACTAGTTCCTTATAGATCCATCCAAGTTTGCATAAAGGAATTTTAACTGGCCTCTAGTACACTACATTATGCAATTTCATCTGCTTATTTTAATCAAAATCTTAACTTCACATGTAGGAAAACTACATGAAAGTTTCCTCAAAAACTGCAGAGGCACTTAAGTAACCATTATCCACAAAATAAAATTTTTAATGGATTTCTGGATAACATGGCTAAGATTATCCCTCCACTCGAACTGATGATAAGCATCAATCCTAATGACTCAGTCCAATCTGGCAGCAAAACCTCTGATAGTGCTATCATTTCATTGGAGACTGGAAATCTAAACTTGAGTGGTCCAGTTAGCAGGCAAGGTAGTCAAAACGTTTGGAAAGAGAACAATTCCAGAGCAAATCAGGTGATTGTCAGCTCTTTTTAAGCTGGTCCCATAACAGTTCTTTCACATGGACTTAATCCATTAACATAAGTCCTTAACTTAGGACTTAATCCATTCAAGAGAAAATGATCAGCATTAATCCAAAAATTAATTGCAGGCAAGATGAAATGGGGATGATGTCATTTTGCTATCATGGTGATGATGGCCACACCACACTCTCGATCCAAGGGAGGTAGTGTGCGACTTTTGTGTAGAGGGCAGCCGTGTTCTCTGACCCACACAAGACGGCACCGAATGAAGTGACACCTAGGATTCGGATGATGCACTTATCCTTCTTGTCACTCATCTGCAATGGCCCACCGGAGTCACCCTGTGAGTCAAAAAAGGAATATCTGAACATAGACTTCAACTAGGCTAATTATTTTATACTTTCAGAGCATGCGATAAATTGAAAATTCATCTCAAAATAGGCATGTAAATGGGCTAAAATGTTTAATCCTGAGAGCATTGAGTTATTGTGAGTGTTTTTCCAGTTTCATTGTTTGGTTGTCTACGTTTAAGGTAGACTTGAATGGACATAGACTACTTATAGAACCTTCATAAATCTTTCCCAACAACTTGACATGCCAATTGAAGTGAAAACTTTCTTAAATTCTTCATACTTTCTTCCTCCTTTCATTCTGTTCAGCATGTCTATCCTTTTGTTTCCCTTATTCTCTCTGCGAAATGTATTCACTTCTTTCACAGTCCTGAAGTGTCCTATCGAAATTCAAACTGCTCTGCACACATCTTTTCTGCCTCCTTTGGAATTCTTAGAACAACCCTCACTCCACAGTCACCCTTCCCAGCACTTTATCATCTGTTTTCCTTTCCATCTAGTTCACCTCTTCATTTGTATCCATTCACTCATATCTCAAAAGTCTCTAATGTACACTTATCACCTCACTTCAAAGACAAAGTTTATTAGCAAAATGCAAAGTGCCTCTCAATGTCAAAGTTCTTACTAATCTTTTCTTAACATCCTTACTCCATGATCCTGCCATCCTCTCCTTGTAAAGGCTTCTTTGGCTTTGCTCAGTAGGGCACCTTAAATAAACTATCATTTCTGTGAAACCCAGGTGTGACATCAAAATAGGGATTATGGTTTCTTCTAGTCCTATGATTCATTAGCTTCCACAAAATGAAAATAATTCTTCATGGAAAAAATGCTACTAATGGGGTCATCTACTGTCACAATCAAACATCAGTTTCCCCAAGCTTGATAAATATTTTTTTGAAACTATTATTTTTTCTTTGGAATTTTAAACCAACCTAATGTCATTGTTTTTAGCTATTTTCAATTGAAATTAATTAAATTGAATTAATCAATTTTGTGTGAGGTCATGCAGATATATATAGATATACAATATATTCTTCATCCGATAAAAAAATTACATACCTACCAAACTTAAATAGTAAGAAGCGGAAATTAGTAAATAAAAAGAAGACAAGGAAACCATGGATTATGAATGAGACGGTTTCTTCATTTTTTCGCTTCTTTACAACTCCTGCCAACCTTTATTACATCTGTGCATATAAAAAACCTAATCACTTCCTCTCTCTATCCTGCTTATCCATTCTCCCTTCTCTTTGGTAATGACTGCACCTACAGCAACATACAAATACATTTTTTCATATTTACTCTATCCAATTCCTCTGACTTTTTCTGATTTTTCTAACTCCTTATTTTCTCATTATTCTCCACCACACCCACATATCAAAAGCCTCTTTGCACGCTCATCCTCTTCCCTACGCCAGGCCAGATTTCACATCCACTAAGCACTATGCCCAATATTAAAGATTAGCTAATCCTTCATTCCTGTATTCACTCAGTGTAACTGTCTGAAAATATTCCCTTTGTGTAAATGCTTTTTCTGCCAGCACAGTTCTTCTCATATGTTCTCTTTTACTTTAAAGTATTGTGCAAATGCACCAGTTTTTCTACCTGCTGTAGTTTATTCCTTGCTCCTTATCTTTTTAAATCCCAAGTACCCTATTCAGTCATTATTACTTGAGGGACATAACAGTTATTGCTATTACAATGAATCACCACAGCCTCAATATTTTTGTATAAACAGCTGATGTTGGATATTGCATATAACATTACTCCAGAAAACATCGCAATAGGGAAGTGATATAGTATTACGTCACAAGTATCCTTCCTGCAAGCTAGGTGCCCAGCACAATGCTAAGAGTCACGGATGCCTTCAGACAGCTTAGACATCTTCAACACCGCAGAAAACACTTGGGTGCATACATCGGAACTGTATAGGTTTAGAGTCAAATGCTTCAGCACCCTCGATGTAGATGGATCTGAAAATGGCAAAGAAAGAGTAGGAGAAAGCAGTGAATAAAAAAAGATGATGCAGAGTTAATTTATATAATTCTTAAAAATAAATTTTTTCCATTGTATAATGCCTGGGATCATTATGGCAAGAAGGGAATTTTTATCAACATTAATTAAATGGAATGAGAAATAGTATAGGCAAATATTATGCAAGTTGGAATTACACTATCCAACCAATTCAATAACAATAATAATAATAATAATATACCTTATTATTTTTAATGAATAGTTATCATATCAAATGTCATCAATAATATATGTCATCGTCAACATAACTTAATTCATAAATATGAATTCTTAAATGATTGTCACAAAATAATTCATCGCTTGATTGTGAAGTGGGTAAGCAAGTATTTATCCTTTTCTTGAAATTCATGATGCGGTCTGATTGCACCTGAATTGGCAACCAGTTACACAATCTAATGTTCACATTATGAAATGAGTTGTATGTTACGTACAGACTACAATAAGAGTCTTCTTATTCGCTTACCTCCTAATGGTATAGTTATGGATGTGAGATCTTAATTGGCTTCTAGGTTAACTTTCACATGAGTCAGTCGTTAATATACATTAAATAAATTCAGTCATGATTCTATAACTAACATAAAAAGGTTAGTAGGAAAGGCTAAGTTAAATTTTAATATAGGAGGGCAAAATGGAACACGCATACGGAACAGTTTATTTAGCTCAGAAGTTAACTGGACCAATATGGATAAACTATTAGAGATATAAGGAGAAAAAATGCACTAGGCAAGGAGACTTTCATGAAGATGAGGGAAATAATGGCAAGGATGTATTGGAAAGACTCATTTAAAATTTCATATGGACTGTGGCTATGTTCGGTACTGAAGCATGGTCATAGAAGTAGGATGATAGACACAGATTAGAAGCTTTTGAAATGTGGATGTGGAGATGGATTGAGAAGGTGTAGTGGACAGGAAGGAAAACATATAAGAATATGGGAGACATGGTAGGGGAGGAGAGAGAAGATTGTTGGGAGAGATTTTAAGGAGGCAGGAAAAATGGATGTAAAGCATATTGATTGGCAGTGGAATGTTAAAGTCTGCGTTATACAGAGAGCCAGATGTAGGGCAAGGGAGGAAGGAGTAGAAAGAGGATAGAGGTAGTAGTAGTTTATAGGGAAAGTGAGTGGGACCTAAGGTCATTAGCACCATTAGGGATGGATGGGAAATGAGGAAGGGTGGAGAGAATTTCTACTCTTAACGAAAGGCAGTTTAACATCCCATCCACCTGATGGCGTACTATTTCAAAATGCTCTCCACAAATCACCTCAACTAGGGACCTGGATACCACTGAAAAATATATGCCATCTCAAGGTTTTGAACCCAGGCATACCCTCAGTGGGAAGTCTGTACTTTAGCCACCAAACCATCGCAATCCCCAGGAAGAGGATAGATATGGTAAATGAAATTAAGGGAGGAAAGAAGAATATGAAATTGAAGAGGGGTATACCACAGGGTTTAATTTTGGGTTTTTCTTTGTGTTAGAAGAGTAGGTTAGTAAATTTAATTTTTGTACAATTCTTTATTCTATGTTCATCCAAAGCCCTATTCTACCCTAACAGGTAGAATACTAATGATAATAATATTGAACAAGTTTATTTTATTTGGTATTGCATTGCCTGCAACCATAGCATGTTGAAATGTGATCAGGTGACTACATTTACTAAGAGGGTAACACACAATGAGAAATAAAGGTATAGATATACTCTGTAGGTATCAAGTAGAAATAGAATAGGTAAATTAGGAAAAATATAATAGAAAACATAGTTGAAATATTATAGAAAAGGATACAACCAGAGAATACATAATTGAAATTGAAGGGAGACAATTTTAAAAGGATGCCTGACCCAGAGTTCCAGTCACAGCTCCTATGGAAATAAGTCTTAACACTACTGCCGTCATTGTGAGAAAAAATGATAGTATGACCTTATAGAACTATCAGAAAAATTGAAACTTAAGAGCAGAAACCACACAATGAGACAGAAAAATTGCACTTTAGACATGTTTGTGCAAGGTGGGTTCTACAAAAGTCACTGCAAAATGACGATTATTTCACAAATATAAATGTAAAATGTATTCTCCATTCATTCCCAAGTACTCAAGATTTCAAAGCTTCAATTAACGTTTTCCAGCCCTCTAATGTAAATAAATACCTAAATGGAAGGTAATATTCGTCATCAAAAACACACATTTTAAAAGCTGCCACTGATGCAATACTGGAGTCAAATATAAATGAAACTTTTACAAAATGTACACAACACATTAATGTAATTATAAAATATTTTTCTAAAAAACTGCTTCACAAGTTACATAAATAAAAAAGTTCATAATCAGTGTCTATTGAACAGCAATTGTTTGATCATTTAAAGAGTGGGTTTAAAGTGTCTGTCATGCAGGATATTACTGAGAAATCCCCTACAGGAAAGGTTACTACCATGGGGTTTACTTTCTCCTGGAACCCTCATTACAATGTCTATTAGCTTGCGGTGACACTGCTTGTGACATGTGTAATTTTTCTCAGAATCAACAAATATTCAAGTTTGGGAAGAAAAGGTTTTTCCATGTTGATCCTTTGAATGCTGTTCTCAGTACCACCATTTATTCTTTTAAACTATTTCACTTAAAATAATAGTTCAAGTAAGTTTGGGATAGACATAAGTCTTCAAATGGGACACTGATTTTCCTGACATCCTACATTACAATAAGGCCATCTTCAACTCTTCAAACTTCCTATCTCCCTTAATTCCACCCAACATCTCTATCCTATTCCTCCCAAACATCCCCTTGGTCCCCGCTTGCCTATCTTTCCTCTATAATTCAGGCTTTATCATCACTCTGTCAATCAATATTCTTTGTATCCATATTTCCTGTCTCCTTATGATTTCTTCCAGAAATCAACTCTCCTCCCCCACCATGAAAAGTACTTCCTATTTTGTTTTCCTATCTGAGCACTTTACTTTCTCAATTCTTCTCCACGCCAGTCTCATCACCATACCCTCTTAAAAAACAACCCTTTTTTCAAAAAAACAAACACCGATTTCACTTGTAGACTTTAAAACATGAAAAACAATAACACAGTCTTAAACCCAAAGTCAGATTGGTATGTGATGACACAGTTCACCTACACTAAGCCCGGCGGAATGTGTTAATTCACTCACCTGGATTAGGCCAGTTCCTTTTCCAGGGCCGGTAATAGTTTCCCAGGAGATCTGGTTCCCGAAAAATCACATAGCTTGGTTAAACCTTGTGGTTCCAATAGTTCCTTCCCCGGGAATCGAACCCGGGACCCTCCGGTCAATAGTCCAACGCTCTACCCACTGCACTACCGCGGTTAGCGTTCAACGTTCGACGTATATTGAACATAGAATTGCATCCCACAATAGTTAAATTGTTTTGCTGATAATAGATCTCTTTCGACTCAAGTATATTCGAAATTTATGTAGAACGATAAATGAAATATGGGACGATTACTGAGACACTTCATTTCCAATGTGCGAAGATCCTCAAAATACTCATTTACCAGTTCAAGCTAGATTCTACTGTTTTGCAGTTCGCGAAGGGATTCACATCCTTACAGTGTTGGATAATGCGAAAAACACCCTTTGTACTGCATATTGGGCTCACCAATGGAATGTTATATTTACAGGTTTTCGAAAATTTTCAGTGTACAATGTACTGAATTTCGTTTCCTTTTTTTATAAGAAACGATTTAATATAAATAAGTACCTCCGTAAGGAAACTCTCACACGGTGGTAATAGTTTCTTGAGATGTACTAGTTCTCAAACTATAAACAAAGTTCTCTTACACGAATGCTCACGAGAGTCTCCGAAGTTTTACTTCGTCGACAGGCAACTTTCTCTTTTCGCCCGCTTGGCTTGGTGGCTGCTGACTCCCCGCGCCCCCTCGCCCTCACGCTCGGGCATTAGTTATTGCGCATCCATTTACATCCCACTCAAATAGGACATTAATCCTTTTGGAAAGTGTGGTGTCTATGAAAAAAAACCCGGAAAAAATAAAAAACCGCATCGCATGGCAGCTACAGGCTACCCAAATCGCCTTGCCTTGGACTCGAACCCGAGATCCTCCAGTCAATACTCGCAAGCTCTAACCACAGGGCTACCGTGGCTTACAATCCGGAGCATGTTTTTGCATCCCACAATAGTAACGTTTTTTTGCTGATAATTGCAGTTTCTTAATTAAAGTAATATTCGTAACTTATGGAGAACTAAATATGAAATTTTGGACCATCACTGAGACACTTTATTTCCAATGTACGAAGATCCTCAAAATACTCATCAACCAGTTCAAGCTATAATCTACTATCTTGCAGTTCGGGAAGGGATTCACATACTTACAGTGTTGAATGATTCGGAAAACACCCATTGTGCTGCTAATTGCTCTCACCACTGGAAGATTACATTACCAGGTTTTAAAAAATTCTCTGTGCACAATGTAATCAATTTCGTTTCATATTTTTAAAAGAAACGATTTAATATAAATAAGTACCTACGAAAGGAAATGCTCACTCAGTGGCATTAATTTCTTGAGATGTATTTGTTCTGAAAATATGTAAAAGGTTTTCTGAAACGAATATTCACGAGTGTCTCCGAGGCTCTACTTCGTCAAGGGCAAATTTCTCTTTTCGCCCGCTTGGCTTGGTGGCTCCTGCCTCCCCGCGACCCCTCGCCCTCACGCTCGAGTATTAGTTATTGCGCATCCATTTACATCGCACTCAAAGAGTACATTAATCCTTATGGAAAGTGTGGAGTCTATGAAAAAAAAACGGAAAAAATACACCTAAATTTTTAGCTTAAAATGACACCGAAATTATGTCCCTGCGTTGTCCAGATACGGCGTTATTCTGAAGGAATTAATTTCCAGAGTCTATTACACCCATTTCTCTCACTTCATTTGTTTCTTCCCCTTGGCCCCGTTAGATTTTTCACGTACCCGTTTTGACTCAACCTCGAGTGCTTCTCCCTTCTATGAGTTCACCTTGATTGACCTTCAAGACCGAATGGGTTCCAAGATATGACCTTCAATTGCTATTTCCCTTCATATTCCGACCAGGCCATTTTCGTGCAAATCGGTCGAGGTAGAGAAAAAGCTTCTTGGTGGCCTTGAATTAGTCTAACTTTTCCCCGTCAAAAAGTGAGCAACGAAATGGCGCTACATATCCGCGAAAGGCCCAGCGCTTTTTTCAAATTGGTAAATAGGAACCAATTTATGTTGCCTCTTGCTCATTCCGTCTAAGCAATTAGTACGCATCATATGGTTGAAATTATGTAATACTAAAGGGGAATACGAAAAGGTCTTAGTTCGTCTATTAAAAAATATTTTATTTTACTTTATTCATTAAAATTGGATCATCTCCAGTTCAAATATTGCACATGTTTGGCGGGTAAGGGTCTTCATTTTTATTTTGAAAATTATTCCTTCTTCCGAGCACGATTTATTTAAGAATGCTATTTGGCAATTCAGTTTGCTGAGAAAAAGATTTTTTCCCATTTATTAATTTTGATTGAATATAGGAGTATACTAATTTTGTGATTGATTATACTAGCCTCTTGCTCTGCTGAAATCCATTGCAATCAAAGGAGACTCCCATTTGCGCATTAAGATATGTGTTTCTTCCTCAGATTGAATTTTTTTTCTGTGACATACACTTTTAGTCCATTCGCTTTATTGCCACAATATTATTACCATACATGATATAGGTGACTCCTAAAATTATTAATTGTGGGCCTTTTCTCTGGCTTATAAACACGAGAAAGTAACCACATTGCAATTCATTTATATTATCGTATTCAAATGCCATTCTTTTAACCTTGCCAGAATTCAAGCATTCCGTATTAATAAATAAAAAATGAATGAAGACAATTTAATTCATCAATAATTTAAACAATTCATTGAAATGCATTTTAATTACTTGTTCAGTGCTAAAAAATTACAACCAGTCACATCTTCCCATACAGTATCTCGTCTCCTCTTCATCAATCAAGGTGTATTTGGTTATGCTAAGCCATCAGGACAGGAGGCATACTTGATGCCAATGCTGTAATAGAATTACATAGGACAAAACTGGGAATTAATTGCACTCATCAGTGTTGAATTAGTAATTCAAGGTATACTGACTAATTTAGAAATTCAAATAAATGTAAAAGATAGATTACCATTAATGATAAAGCAGGCAAATTCCAAAATATTTTTGGGATAGAAAGGTGCACATTTTACCCAAACTTAATCATTTACACAAATAAAGCCAATCCCGCACCATGCCCTGTTAAAAAACAACCCATTTTTAGAAAACATACTCATAATTTTCTCGGTTATACATTTTTAAACATAAATACCCTAACCACAGTCTTCAACCCGAAGGTCGGAGTCCATCTAATTTACTAAACCCGACGGCGTGTGAATATTAACTCACCTTTGTAGGGCCAGATGTTATTCCGTGCCGACTATGGTGTCCCAGGAGATCTAGTACCCAAAAAAAACCTGAGCTTAAGTGCAACAGCAAGGATTTCTAAGCCGGGAATCGAACCCGGGACCTCATGGTAGCAGTCTAACGCTCTACCCACTGGGCTAACGAGTCTTGCAACTTGATGTAAATTGAACGTATTTTTCGTACCCAGAACAGTAATGTTTTTTGCTGATAATAGCAGTCTGTTGATTAAAGTAATATTATTAATTTATGTAGAACTGAATATCAAACATTGGACAATTACTGTGACACTTGGTTTCCAATATGCGAGGATCCTCAAAATACTCATCAACAAGTTCAAGCTGGAATCTAATATCTTGCAGTTCGGAAAGGGATTCACATACTTAGAGTGTTGAATAATGCGGAGGGGCACCCTTTGTGCTGCTAATTGCTCTCACCACTGGTTGATTACATTACCAGGTTTTAAAAAATTCTCTGTGCACAATGTAATCAATTTCGTTTCGTATATTTAAAATAAACGATTCAATATAAATAAGTACCTACGTTAGGAAATGCACGCTAAGTGGCAAAAACTTCTTGAAATATATTATTTCTGAAAATATGTACAAAGTTTTCTGAAACGAATATTCACGAGTGTCTCCGAGGCTCAACTTCGTCAAGGGCAACTTTCTCTTTTCGCCCGCTTGGCTTGGCGGCTGCTTACTCCCCGCGCCCCCTCGCCCTCACGCCCGGGCATTAGTTATTGCGAATCCATTTACATGGCACTCAAATAGGAAATTAATCCTTATGGAAAGTGTGGAGTCTATGAAAAAAAACACGGAAAAAATACACCTAAATTTTTAGCTTAAAATGACACCGAAATAATGTCCCTGCGTTGTCCAGATACGGCGTTATTCCGAAGGAATTAATTTCCAGAGTCTATTACACCCATTTCTCTCACTTCATTTGTTTTTTTTTACCTTCGGCCCCTCTAGATTTTTCACGTGCCCCTTTTGACTCCAATTTGAGTGCTTCTCCCTTCTATGAGTTCACCTTGATTGACCTTCAAGTCCGAATGTGCTCCCCGATATGACCTTCAATTACTAATACCCTCCATATTCCGACCAGGCCATTTTCGTGCAAATCGGTCGAGTTGGAGAAAAAGCTGCTTGGTGGCCTTGAATTAGTGTAACTTCCTCCCGTCAAAAAGTGAGCAACGAAATGGCGCTGCATGTCCGCGAAAAGACCCAGTGCTATTTTCAAATTTGGAAAATATGAACCAATTTATGTTGCCTCTTGCTCATTCCGTCTAAGCAATTAGCACGCATCATATGGTTGAAATTATGTAATATTAAAGGGGAATACGAAAAAGTCTTAGTTCGCCCATTAAAAAATAGTTTTATTTTATTTGGCGGGTAAGGGTCTTCATTATTATTTTTATAACTATTCCTTCTTCTGAGAACGACTTATTTAAGAATGCAATTTGGCAATTCAGTAGCTGAGAAATATAATTTTTTCCCATTTTTTAATTTTGATTGAATATATGAGTATACTAATTTTGTGAATGATTATACAAGCCTCTTGCTTTTCTGAACTCCATTGCAATCAAAGGAGACTCCCATTTGCGCATTAAGATTTGTGTTTCTTCCCCAGATGGAATTTTTCTGTGACCTACAGTTGTAGTCCATTCGCTGAATTACCAGCATATATGGTATGGGTTATTCCAATACTTTTTTACTTGTGTTCATTTCTCTGGCTTATAAACACATGAAAGTGACCTCATTGCAATTCAATTACATTATGGCTTGCAAATGCCATTATTGCAATCTTGCCAGAAGTTGAGTAGTCAGTATTATAAAAATGAAAACTGAATAAAGAAAATTTATTTCATCAAAAATTTACACAATTCAATGAAATGCATTTTATATATTTTTGCAGTCTTAAAAAAATTACAAGCAGTCACATCTTCCCATGCAGCCTCTTGTCTCCATAGTCTTCTTCATCAGTCAAAGTGTACTTGGTTATCCTAAGCCATCAGGACAAGATCTGATGCAAATGATTTAACAGAATTACAAAACACAAAACTATGAATTAATTTGACTCATCTCTGTGGAATAAGGAATACAAGGTATACTGACATATGCAGGAATTCAAATTAATGTAAAAGAAAGATTACCACCAATGATAAAGCAGGCAAATACAAAAATATTTTTGGAAGGCATAGGTGCCCACTTTACCCAAACTTTATCACTCACCGAAAGCAAGTCAATCTCGACACCATGCCCTGGTAAAAACAACCCTTTTTTTAAAAAACATACTGATTTCAGTTTTGGCATTAAAGCATAAAAACCATAAACACAGCCTTCAAATCCAAGTTCGGATTTGTAAGTGATGATAAAGTTCAACCTTACTAAGCCCAACGGCGTATGAATATACACATATCTCGGTACAGCCAGTCACATAAATCGTGAGTGCCAGTTCCTTTCCCGTGCCAGTTATAGAGTCCCAGTAATTCCGGTGCCCCAAACCGCATTGCATGGCTACAGACGCCCGGAGGACCTGCCCGGGACTCGAACCCGGGATCTTCCTGTCACCAGGCCGAAGCTCTAACCACTGGACTACCGTGGCTTACAATTCAGCGCATGTTTTTGCATCCCACAATAGTAACGTTTTTTGCTGATAATTGCAGTTTCATAATTAAAGTAATATTCGTAACTTATGGAGAACTAAATATGAAATTTTGGACCATTATTGAGACACTTTATTTCCAATGTGCGAAGATCCTCAAAATACTCATCAACCAGTTCAATCTAGAATCTACTATCTTGCAGTTCGGCAAGGGATTCACATACTTAAAGTGTTGAATAATACGGAAAACACCCTTTGTACTTCATATTGGACTCACCACTGGAATGTTATATTTATAGTTTTTCGAAAAATCTCAGTGCACAATGTAATCAATTTCGTTTCGTATTTTTAAAAGAAACGATTTAATATAAATAAGTACATATTAAGAAAATGCTCACCCAGTGGCATTAATTTCTTGAGATGTATTAGTTCTAAACATATGTACAAAGTTTTCTGAAACGAATATTCACGAGTGTCTCCGAGGCTCTATTTCGTCAAGGGCAAATTTCTCTTTTCGCCCGCTTGGCTTGGTGGCTCCTGCCTCCCCGCGACCCCTCACCCTCACGCTCGGGTATTAGTTATTGCGCATTCATTTACATCGCAATGAAATAGGACATTAGTCCTCATGGAAAGCGTGGAGTCAATGAAGAAAGCACGGAAAAAATACACCAAAATGTTAGGCTTAAAATGACACCGAAAAAATGTCCCTGCGTTATCCAGATTTGGCGTTATACTGAAAAAATTAATTTCCAGAGTTTGTCACATCAATTTCTCTCACTTCATTTGTTTCTTCCCATAAGCCCCTTTAGATTTTTCATGTGCCCCTTTTGACCCCACCTCGAGTGCTTCCCCTTTCCATGAGTTCACCTTGATTGACCTTCAAGTCCGAATGTGTTCCAAGATATGACCTTCAACTGCTATTTCCCTCTATATTCCGACCAGCCGATTTTCGTGCAAATCGGTCGAGATAGAGAAAAAGCTGCTTGGTGGCCTTGAATTAGTGTCACTTCCTCCCGTCAAAAAGGGAGCAACGAAATGGCGCTGCATGTCCGCGAAAAGACCCAGCGCTATTTTCAAATTGGAAAATAGGAACCAATTTATGTTGCCTCTTGCTCATTCCGTCTAAGATATTAGCACGCATCATATGGTTGAAATTATGTAATATTAATGGGGAATACGAAAAAGTCTTAGTTCGCCCATTAAAAAAAGTTTTATTTGACTTTTATCATTAAAATTCGATCATCTCCAGTTCAAATATTGCACATGTTTGGCGGGTAAGTATCTTCATTACTATTTTTAAAACAATCCCTTCTTCCGTGCACAATTTAATTTAGAATGCTATTTGGCATTGAAACTTGCTGAGAAAAATAATTTTTTTTCCATTTATTAATTTTCATTGCATATTTGAGTATGCTAATATTGTGATTGATTATACTAGCATCTTGCTTTTCTGAACTACATTGCTATCAATGGAGATTCCCATGTCTGCAGTAAGACTTTCGTCTTCTCCCCAGATTGAATTTTTTCTGTAATTTACACTTTTAGTCCATTCCCTGTATGAACACCAAAAATAATATGAGATACTCACAAACATATTTAGTTGTCGCCATTTCTCTGGCTTATAAATACAAGAAAGTGACTACATTGCAATGAATTATATTATCATACTCAAATGCCATTCCAGTAACCTTGCTAGAATTTGAGTAATCAGCATTAATAAAATGAAATCTGTATTAAAAAATTTATTTCATTAATAATTTATACAATTCATTGAAATGAATTTTATAGAGTTTTGAAATCCTAAAAAATTATAAGCAGTCACATCTTCCCATAAAACCTCCTGTCTCCATAGTCCTCTTCTTCAGTCAAGATGTGCTTCGTTATGCTAAACCATTAGGACAGGAGGCATACTTCTTGCCAATTCTGTAATAGAATTACTAAGGACATAACTGTGTGTTAATTTGTTTCATCAATGTTGAATTAGTAATTCAAGGTATATTGACAAATGTAGAAATGAAATTAATGTAAAAGATAGATTATCACTAATGATAAAACAGGAAAATACAAAAATATTTTTGGAAGGCAAAGGTGCCCACTTTACCCAAACTTTATCACTCACCCAAATCAACCTAATCTCCCCACCATTCCCTGGTAAAAAAAACCCTTTTTCACAAAAACACACTCATACACTCATATAAAATTCTAATGAATTCACAAAATAGTTTTTAATTGGTAATCCAAGTCATTTTTTATAAACCATTTCACTTAATAAATAAAACAGTTTCGTGTGTAACTTGGTGGAAAATCTTCATACTGACTTTTAATAATCAAACCACTTTTCTTTTCCACATAAACTTTTTAATTTTTACAACCCAGGGTTCGTTATAGCATAACATCATTACCTGATCATGTTATGCTATAACAAAACCTGGGTTGTAAAAATTAAAAGTTTATTTGGAAAAGTAAAGTGGTTTGATTATTAAAAGCCATTTCACTTTATTTTTTTATACTCTAAACTGCCATATAATCCTCCAGAGGGCAACAGCTTACAGTTCTACCTGGGCGTTGATTTTACTTGAATGTGGTGTTTCAACCTATGAGAAGTTCGATTTCATTTATAACGTGGCAAGCCATGATGGCAATTGGAATGCAGTTCACAGGATGCAAACAAACTGGGCCAGAATACCTGATGGCAATACATCATCCTGTAACAATATGCCACGCCTCATAACATTAAGGTTACCAAGTTAAGCATAACACACAGGGAGTCCTAAGATGAGGCTCGTTTCAAATAAACTATGGAATATTAAGATATATTACAAACAAGAATATTCAAACCTCTATGCTTTTAGTTGTACTTCTCTCAATTGCTGTTACAACAAAACTACGAAAGGCGATCAACCTTATCTCACACACACACACACACACATATATACAAACATACATACATACATACACATACACACATTAATATATATATCTTTGAAATTGATGCTCCCAGGCAACGCTCAAACGCAAAGATACAAAATATTCAAAACACAGAAACATAAAGAAAGGACATTTACAGTATGTATTTGATGTTTCCATGGCCCGACCGTCGTCATCAGAATGGCTTTCTCGGGGAAGAGGAGAGGACATGTGCAGGGGAAGGGCGAGGGGAGGAGAGGTAAGGGACCAATAGGAAGCGGACAAGGTGGGGGAGAGAAAATGCAGGCAGCATTGGATACATTCAGTGGGTTTATATTTATATGACATAAAGACTCTCCAAATAGTAGTCAACACATATCTCCTGAGGTAACTTGGGAAGGCAATGGGATGTTTTTAATCTAGAGCATTGCAATAATCTGGTGTGTATTAGCTAATTTTAAAAAAATAGGGCATTGCTGTATCATGTACAATAGCCAGAATGGAATGAAAATTGTATGTACTGGTTTTATGCCGGACACATTTGAAAAAATGCATGCTAGAAAACATAAATCATTCTCATTTTACATGTGTAGTTTTGTGGATGTCCATTTTCATCTCCTCTTCCATGCTCACAGAAATCAATGTTAGTTATTCTTACTGATAAGGTAGGTATGGTTCATCATATCTAGCTAATATGATTCTAATGCATCATGGTTGTTCTTTTTTCATATATCTATGTAAGGAATAATTGAAAGGAAGACAAAAATTGATGCCATTGAATAAATGAAGGGTTAAAAATGAATCATTGGAGTCATTTTCAGTTTTATTAATTTTTATTTGTAAATCGCATGTTTTCAAACATTCTCAAATTATGTGTTTTTGGAGGTTATTGGAGGCTAGTATCTTTGCTTTTACCATGTTCAAAATTTGATGTGTTAATGTTGAATGTGTTAGGTGACTCACATGTATTGGTACTATATTCATATATATTGAGCATACATTTTGAATATAGATTGTGTATGCTACTGAGTAAGTATTTAATTTTTGGTGTACCAAGGGAAATTTGGAACTCACCTTAAAAGTTTAAGGTCAAGAATTCCAAAAACTTGTGAATGACTCGTGATGAAAAAAGTGATTGTCACAGAATAAACAACTTTTAAACAACCATTAAGAACTAGTTCCTTATAGATCCATCCAAGTTTGCATAAAGGAATTTTAACTGGCCTCTAGTACACTACATTATGCAATTTCATCAGCTTATTTTTATCAAAATCTTAACTTCGCATGTAGAAAAAATACATGAAAGTTTCCTCAAAAACTGCAGAGGCGCTTAAGTAACCATTATCCACAAAATAAAAGTTTTAATGGATTTCTGGATAACATGGCCAAGATTATCCCTCTACTCAAACTGATGATAAGCATCAATCCTAATGACTCAGTCCAATCTGGCAACTAAACCTCTGATAGTGCTATCACTTCATTGGAGACGGGGAATCTAACCTTGAGTGGCCCAGTTAGCAGGCAAGGTAGTCAAAACGTTTGGAAAGAGAAGACTTCCAGATCCAATCAGGTGATTGTCAGCTCTTTTTAAGCTGGTCCCATAACATTCCTTTCACATGGAATACTCTTAGGACAAAATGTTGTATATGTGTAATCAAGTTGCTGTTGTTTTGTACAAGGTTGGTAACATTGTCTCTTTTGGGCTGGCTTGAGCGATGTTTGTATGTGTTTGCTTTTGTTTTTGTAGAATAAAAAGTAGGAAGTCGTTTTTTTTAAACGTCACTTCCGGCCCACGTTAAGTTGAACATGTCGTCTCAATAATTGCTAAAGATCCTAATTCCTGTTTCGTCACCACGCTGCAAGAAGATCACAACAGGTTATGGGCCCAGAATGTGGAAATAGGAGTGTGAGATCAGTTTGCATGAGATAATTAGGTTCAATTAAACTGATTCCGGCCTTGTAGTCAACCGAGCTGTACTCGTAAATTGTTGCCTCGTGTTTGGATGACAAGTACAATGGAATCAAATGTCATCAACAACATCACGTACGGAGGTTCATTGCCTCAAATTGATAAATTGCGAGGATCGGTGAATTACGAGCAGTGGAAAATGGACGTGGAAATGTACTTGCTTCACGAAGACCTTTGGGACTACGTGGAGAGTGAAGTAGCAATGGACGCGTCAGCTCATGAACGAAAGCAGTCACAGCGAGCAAGGGCGAAAATATATTTGCTACTAGAACAAGGACCGAAAATGGAAGTCATGGAGTGCAAGACGGCCAAAGGTATGTGGGACAAGCTGCAGCACACCTATGAAGATAAGGGTGTGAACAGGCATGTCGCCCTTATAGACCAGCTGTTCGACATCAATTTGGGAACGTGCACAAATATGGAGGACTATGTTCAACGTTTCACAACAGTCGATGCGAAACTAAAAAGCATTGGCAAGAAGATTGACGACGAGCTGCTCGCGGTTTTGATGCTGCGGGGCCTGACGGTGGAGTACAGACCGTTTCGAATGGCTCTAGAGAATACAGTCACAGGGGTCATCAAGTCTGACCTAGTGAAGCAGAGGCTGCTGCAGGAAGGGTACAAACGGGCCACAGATTCCAAGGAGCAGCAGGTTGTATTCTATGCCAAGCGGAACCAGAGGCATCAGGGAGGGTGCTCATCGTCCTCGGAGCAGAGTTCGAGTACGTCCGGGGCCAGAGGTAAGCAGAACAAGAAGTCCACCTTCGATCCGAGAAAGGCCAGGTGCTTTAAGTGCGGAGTGATCGGGCACATCAAGAGCAATTGTCCCGAGGAAGGGGCAAAGGTGTCGTGCGGGAACAGCAAATCAAGTGGTGGTGCCAAGAAAGGGAATCCAGTTGCCTGGTTGACAGCCCTTCGTTGTGAAGTGGGGAGTCATAAATGGTACATTGATTCTGGGGCGAATTCCCATATGGCAAGAACTACGGAGTACTTTTCAGATTTTCGACCAGATGCAAGTGACGAAGTAACAGTTGCTAACCATGACAAAATCAAAGTGTCAGGTATTGGTAGTGCATCAATGGATTTGATTCAGGGAAGTACTGCCACCATATCAAATGTTAATTATGTGCCAGATCTTTCAACTAATTTGTTGTCTGTAAATAGGTTAGTGCAAAAGGGTACTGCTGTTTTATTTGATTCATCTGGGTGCAAACTATTTGATGCTGAAACTTTACATGTAAAGGGAGTCATTCAAGCCTCGGGAACAGAGGAGAATGGGTTGTACAGTCTAGATTTAAAACAGTGTACCTCAGGTGACAATGTTGTCAGGGAGGGTGCTGTGGGATTAGCTGCAACTACTGAAGGGAATCATTCTCAGCTATTATGGCACAGAAGGTTAGCGCACTTGGGGCATAAAAATATGCAGATATTAAGGGGGCGTGCCAGTGGTCTGGATTATCCATGTAATAAGCTTCTTCAACCGTGTGTGGCATGTGTAGAAGGAAAGCTTGTTAAAAAACCTTTCACTGTGGGACCGAGAACGGAAAGGGTGAGTGAAAAGCTGAGTTTGGTGCACTCAGACCTGTGTGGTCCAATGGACCCTCCTGGCAATAGGGGAGAACTGTACATGCTCACATTTATTGATGATTGCACTAGAAAAATTTTTGCCTTCTTCATTAAAGGCAAGGAAACACATGTTATCCTAGAATGTTTCGTAACCTTTAAGGCTAGGGTAGAAAATGAAACGGGGAACAGGATTAAGTGTTTGCGGACGGATAATGGTAGTGAGTACATGGGGCGGGCTCTGCAAGAAGAGCTTAGAGCAAAGGGAATAAAACATGAGACAACGATACCATATAATCCTGAGCAGAATGGGCTAGCTGAAAGGGCAAATCGCGTCATTATAGAGAGGGCTAGATGCATGTTATCCGAGTGCAAGTTACCTAAGAGCTATTGGGTTGAAGCATGTAAAACAGCTGTGTATTTAAAGAATAGAGTACCAGCTAAGGGAATTGGGAATGAATTACCTGAGGAGGGATGGACAGGTCATAAGGTTGACCTTAGTCATTTGAGGGTGTTTGGTTGTATTGCCTATGCTCATGTGGCCAAGGCCATGAGAAAAAAGCTAGATGCCACATCCAAACGGTATTACTTTGTCGGATATTGTGAGGAATCCAAAGGTTATCTCCTGGCGAATCCTGAAAACATTGGACGAGTAACAAAAGCGAGGGATGTAGTGTTTTTTGAGGACAGTTTCAGGGAAGAGCATTTAACTGGGAAAACATTGAGGAATACAATTATTCTGCCTGAACTTTTAGGGGGGGGCGTGTGTTTCACCTCCCAGCCCCAGACAGAGGTCAGCATAAATGATCAGGCTGAAACTAATGAAAACACTAGCACAAGTAGTGAGGGTAATAATGATACCTCAAACATTGAGACTGAAGGAAGTGGTCGTGTCTATTGTGGGCAAAATTCAAGCTCAGGTGATGATAGCCAGAGGGAGGAGAGTATTGATCCGGGAGAAAGTAGGTATCCTGTTAGGAATAGAATACCAAAGGAATTTCCAGATCATGTTTTATTTTTGGCATCAATTAATTCAGCCTGTAATCAACCAATGTCTTTGTACTGCGATCCTCAGACTGTTCAAGAAGCTTTGTCTTCAAATGGGGATGAATGGAGGAAGGCCATGCAGGAAGAATGGGAAGCTTTAGCAAGGAAGGGCGTCCTTTCTTTAGCTGATTTGCCTGAAAACAAAAAAGTTATAAAATGTAAATGGGTTTTCAAGCGAAAGGTGAATGCAGCTGGGGAAATAGAGCGTTTCAAGGCAAGGCTGGTAGCAAAGGGTTATTCCCAGGAGTATGGTATTGATTACCATGAAACATTCTCTCCTGTAGTAAGTTATTCTGCCTTGAGATTGTTGATTGCATTGTCTGTGGAGCTAGATTTAAATATCACTCATCTAGATGTGACTGCAGCCTTCTTGAATGGTGATCTTAAAGAGTCAATTTACATTGAGCAGCCTGAAGGTTTTGTAATTGAAGGGGCGGAGAGTAAGGTGTATTTGCTGCTTAAGGCAATATATGGTTTAAAACAAGCATCCAAGGCATGGTATGACAAATGTCGGAGTATTTTTAAAGGTCTTGGTTTCAAGAATTTGACAACAGAATCATGTATTTATGTTAAGGGTATTGGACTTGATATTTGTGTAATAGCTGTATATGTGGATGATTTTTTGGTGTTTTGTAAGAATGGTGACACTGTGAACAAGTTAGTTTCATCATTAAAAAAACATTTTGAGCTGAAAAATCTTGGAGAGGCCAAAAGTATTCTAGGGATGAGGTTAACTAGAACCAGTGAGGGAATTGAACTGGATCAGGAAGAGTACATCAAAAGCATGCTGGTTAAGTTTAACATGTCTGATGCTTGTGCAGCCTCTACACCCATGGAAGTTGGGTTGGATGTAGCTCCTGGAGATCCAGATAAATGTCCTGATGTACCTTATCAAGGATTAATTGGTTGTTTAATGTACGCAATGACCTGTACTAGGCCTGACATTGCTTTTGCTGTTTCAAAATTAAGTAAGTTTAATAATAGCTTTAATATGGAACATTGGAAGTTGGCAAAAAGGGTTTTGAGATATTTAAAGGGCACATCAACGTATCGCCTTGCCTACTCAAAATCTGGTGGGTTCCTTGAGGGCTATGCTGATGCAGATTTTGCCAGTGATAAGATTGATAGACTATCTCGTACAGGGTATGTTTTTAAATTTGCTAAAGGGGCTGTAGCATGGGAAAGTAAAAAACAATCCTGTGTGGCTTTATCCACAACGGAAGCAGAGTATGTCAGCCTAACTGCTTGTACCAAGAAAGCTATTATATTGTGTCGAATCCTGAGGGAAGTTTTGAAACAGGATTGCAGAAAAATATTTGGCACAGAATCTGTGTGCATGTATAATGACAATCAGTCAGCAGTTAAGAATGCCAATTGTGTTGATGTAAAGGAAAGATCTAAGCATATAGATGTAAGGTTCCATTTTGTAAAAACAGCTGTGACAGATGGTAAAGTGTTTGTGAAATTTAAGTCAACACATGAGATGCCTGCAGATATGCTAACTAAAAGTTTATCTAAGAAAAAGCATTTTAACTGCATGAAGGATGTGAATGTCTGGGGCAACTAGATTAAGTGAGGGTGTTGTATATGTGTAATCAAGTTACTGTTGTTTTGTACAAGGTTGGTAACATTGTCTCTTTTGGGCTGGCTTGAGCGATGTTTGTATGTGTTTGCTTTTGTTTTTGTAGAATAAAAAGTAGGAAGTCGTTTTTTTTAAACGTCACTTCCGGCCCACGTTAAGTTGAACATGTCGTCTCAATAATTGCTAAAGATCCTAATTCCTGTTTCGTCACCACGCTGCAAGAAGATCACAACACAAAATCCATTCAGGAGAAAATGATCATCATTAATCCAAAAATAAATTGCAGGCAAGATGAAATGGGGATGATGTCATTTTGCTATCATGGTGATGATGGCCACACCACACTCTCGATCCAAAGGAGGTAGAGTGCGACCTTTGTGTAGAGGGCAGCCGTGTTCTCTGACCCACACAAGACGGCACCAAATTAAGTGACACCTAGGATTCGGATGATGCACTTATCCTTCTTGTCACTCATCTGCATTGGCCCACCGGAGTCACCCTGTGCATCAAAAGAGGAATATCTGAACATAGACTTCAACTAGGCTAATTATTTTATACTTTCAGAGCATGCGACAAATTGAAAATTCATCTCAAAATAGGCATGTAAATGGGCTAAAATGTTTAATCCTGAGAGCATTGAGTTATTGTGAGTGTTTTTCCAGTTTCATTGTTTGGTTGTCTACGTTTAAGGTAGACTTGAATGGACATAGACTACTTATAGAACCTTCATAAATCTTTCCCAACAACTTGACATGCCAATTGAAGAGAAAACTTTCTTAAATTCTTCATACTTTCTTCCTCCTTTCATTCTGTTCAGCATGTCTATCCTTTTGTTTCCCTTATTCTCTCTGCCAAATGTATTCACTTCTTTCACAGTCCTGAAGTGTCCTATCGAAATTCAAACTGCTCTGCACACATCTTTTCTGCCTCCTTTGGAATTCTTAGAACAACCCTCACTCCACAGTCACCCTTCCCAGCACTTTATCATCTGTTTTCCTTTCCATCTAGTTCACCTCTTCATTTGTATCCATTCACTCATATCTCAAAAGTCTCTAATGAGTAGGAGAACGCAGTGAATAAAAAAAGATGATGTAGAGTTAATTTATATAATCCTTAAAAATAAATTTTTTCCATTGTATAATGCCTGGGATCATTATGGCAAGAAGGGAATTTTTATCAACATTAATTAAATGGAATGAGAAATAGTATAGGCAAATATTATGCAAGTTGGAATTACACTATCCAACCAATTCAATAACAATAATAATAATAATAATATACCTTATTATTTTTAATGAATAGTTATCATATCAAATGTCATCAATAATATATGTCATCGTCAACATAACTTAATTCATAAATATGAATTCTTAAATGATTGTCACAAA
The DNA here is from genome assembly GCA_037158775.1 of Hetaerina titia. Taxonomy (NCBI): domain Eukaryota; kingdom Metazoa; phylum Arthropoda; class Insecta; order Odonata; family Calopterygidae; genus Hetaerina; species Hetaerina titia. Next base: position 25,301,124 of record CM073773.1, read on the forward strand.
ATAATTCATCGCTTGATTGTGAAGTGGGTAAGCAAGTATTTATCCTTTTCTTAAAATTCATGATGCGGTCTGATTGCACCTGAATTGGCAACCAGTTACACAATCTAATGTTCACATTATGAAATGAGTTGTATGTTACGTACAGACTACAATAAGAGTCTTCTTATTCACTTACCTCCTAATGGTATAGTTATGGATGTGAGATCTTAATTGGCTTCTAGGTTAACTTTCACATGAGTCAGTCGTTAATATACATTAAATAAATTCAGTCATGATTCTATAACTAACATAAAAAGGTTAGTAGGAAAGGCTAAGTTAAATGTTAATATAGGAGGGCAAAATGGAACACGCATACGGAACAGTTTATTTAGCTCAGAAGTTAACTGGACCAATATGGATAAACTATTAGAGATATAAGGAGAAAAAATGCACTAGGCAAGGAGACTTTCATGAAGATGAGGGAAATGATGGCAAGGATGTATTGGAAAGACTCATTTAAAATTTCATATGGACTGTGGCTATGTTCGGTACTGAAGCATGGTCATAGAAGTAGGATGATAGACACAGATTAGAAGCTTTTGAAATGTGGATGTGGAGATGGATTGAGAAGGTGTAGTGGACAGGAAGGAAAACATATAAGAATATGGGAGACATGGTAGGGGAGGAGAGAGAAGATTGTTGGGAGAGATTTTAAGGAGGCAGGAAAAATGGATGTAAAGCATATTGATTGGCAGTGGAATGTTAAAGTCTGCGTTATACAGAGAGCCAGATGTAGGGCAAGGGAGGAAGGAGTAGAAAGAGGATAGAGGTAGTAGTAGTTTATAGGGGAAGTGAGTGGGACCTAAGGTCATTAGCACCATTAGGGATGGATGGGAAATGAGGAAGGGTGGAGAGAATTTCTACTCTTAACGAAAGGCAGTTTAACATCCCATCCACCTGATGGCGTACTATTTCAAAATGCTCTCCACAAATCACCTCAACTAGGGACCTGGATACCACTGAAAAATATATGCCATCTCAAGGTTTTGAACCCAGGCATACCCTCAGTGGGAAGTCTGTACTTTAGCCACCAAACCATCGCAATCCCCAGGAAGAGGATAGATATGGTAAATGAAATTAAGGGAGGAAAGAAGAATATGAAATTGAAGAGGGGTATACCACAGGGTTTAATTTTGGGTTTTTCTTTGTGTTAGAAGAGTAGGTTAGTAAATTTAATTTTTGTACAATTCTTTATTCTATGTTCATCCAAAGCCCTACTCTACCCTAACAGGTAGAATACTAATGATAATAATATTGAACAAGTTTATTTTATTTGGTATTGCATTGCCTGCAACCATAGCATGTTGAAATGTGATCAGGTGACTACATTTACTAAGAGGGTAACACACAATGAGAAATAAAGGTATAGATATACTCTGTAGGTATCAAGTAGAAATAGAATAGGTAAATTAGGAAAAATATAATAGAAAACATAGTTGAAATATGATAGAAAAGGATACAACCAGAGAATACATAATTGAAATTGAAGGGAGACAATTTTTAAAGGATGCCTGACCGAGAGTTCCAGTCACAGCTCCTATGGAAATAAGTCTTAACACTACTGCCGTCATTGTGAGAAAAAATGATAGTATGACCTTATAGAACTATCAGAAAAATTGAAACTTAAGAGCAGAAACCACACAATTAGACAGAAAAATTGCACTTTAGACATGTTTGTGCAAGGTGGGTTCTACCAAATTCACTGCAAAATGACGATTATTTCACAAATATAAATGTAAAATGTATTCTCCATTCATTTCCAAGTACTCAAGATTTCAAAGCTTCAATTAACATTTTCCAGCTCTCTAATGTAAATAAATACCTAAATGGAAGGTAAAATTCGTCATCAAAAACACACATTTTAAAAGCTGCCACTGATGCAATACTGGAGTCAAATATAAATGAAACTTTTACAAAATGTACACAACACATTAATGTAATTATAAAATATTTTTCTAAAAAACTGCTTCACAAGTTACATAAATAAAAAAGTTCATAATCAGTGTCTATTGAACAGCAATTGTTTCATCATTTAAAGAGTGGGTTTAAAGTGTCTGTCATGCAGGATATTACTGAGAAATCCCCTACAGGAAAGGTTACTACCATGGGGTTTACTTTCTCCTGGAACCCTCATTACAATGTCTATTAGCTTGCGGTGACACTGCTTGTGACATGTGTAATTTTTCTCAGAATCAACAAATATTCAAGTTTGGGAAGAAAAGGTTTTTCCATGTTGATCCTTTGAATGCTGTTCTCAGTACCACCATTTATTCTTTTAAACTATTTCACTTAAAATAATAGTTCAAGTAAGTTTGGGATAGACATAAGTCTTCAAATGGGACACTGATTTTCCTGACATCCTACATTACAATAAGGCCATCTTCAACTCTTCAAACTTCCTATCTCCCTTAATTCCACCCAACATCTCTATCCTATTCCTCCCAAACATCCCCTTGGTCCCCGCTTGCCTATCTTTCCTCTATAATTCAGGCTTTATCATCACTCTGTCAATCAATATTCTTTGTATCCATATTTCCTGTCTCCTTATGATTTCTTCCAGAAATCAACTCTCCTCCCCCACCATGAAAAGTTCTTCCTATTTTGTTTTCCTATCTGAGCACTTTACTTTCTCAATTCTTCTCCACGCCAGTCTCATCACCATACCCTCTTAAAAAACAACCCTATTTTCAAAAAAACAAACACCGATTTCACTTGTAGACACAGTTCACCTACACTAAGCCCGGCGGAACGTGTTAATTCACTCACCTGGATTAGGCCAGTTCCTTTTCCAGGGCCGGTAATAGTTTCCCAGGAGATCTGGTTCCCGAAAAATCACATAGCTTGGTTAAACCTTGTGGTTCCAATAGTTCCTTCCCCGGGAATCGAACCCGGGCCCCTCCGGTCAGTAGTCCAACGCTCTACCCACTGCACTACCGCGGCTACCGTTCAACGTTCGACGTATATTGAACATAGAATTGCATCCCACAATAGTTAAATTGTTTTGCTGATAATAGATCTCTTTCGACTCAAGTATATTCGAAATTTATGTAGAACGAAAAATGAAATATGGGACGATTACTGAGACACTTCATTTCCAATGTGCGAAGATCCTCAAAATACTCATTAACCAGTTCAAGCTAGATTCTACTGTTTGCAGTTCGCGAAGGGATTCACATCCTTACAGTGTTGGATAATGCGAAAAACACCCTTTGTACTGCATATTGGGCTCACCAATGGAATGTTATATTTACAGGTTTTCGAAAATTTTCAGTGTACAATGTACTGAATTTCGTTTCCTTTTTTTATAAGAAACGATTTAATATAAATAAGTACCTCCGTAAGGAAACTCTCACACGGTGGTAATAGTTTCTTGAGATGTACTAGTTCCCAAACTATAAACAAAGTTCTCTTACACGAATGCTCACGAGAGTCTCCGAAGTTTTACTTAGTCGACAGGCAACTTTCTCTTTTCGCCCGCTTGGCTTGGTGGCTGCTGACTCCCCGCGCCCCCTCGCCCTCACGCTCGGGCATTAGTTATTGCGCATCCATTTACATCGCACTCAAATAGGACATTAATCCTTTTGGAAAGTGTGGTGTCTATGAAAAAAAACACGGAAAAAATAAAAAACCGCATGGCATGGGTAAAGCTACAGGCGCCTAAATCGCCTTGCCTTGGACTCGAACCCGAGATCCTCCGGTCAATACTCGCAAGCTCTAACCACAGGGCTACCGTGGCTTACAATCCGGAGCATGTTTTTGCATCCCACAATAGTAACGTTTTTTGCTGATAATTGCAGTTTCTTAATTAAAGTAATATTCGTATCTTATGGAGAACTAAATATGAAATTTTGGACCATCACTGAGACACTTTATTTCCAATGTACGAAGATCCTCAAAATACTCATCAACCAGTTCAAGCTATAATCTACTATCTTGCAGTTCGGGAAGGGATTCACATACTTACAGTGTTGAATGATTCGGAAAACACCCATTGTGCTGCTAATTGCTCTCACCACTGGAAGATTACATTACCAGGTTTTCAAAAATTCTCTGTGCACAATGTAATCAATTTCGTTTCGTATTTTTAAAAGAAACGATTTAATATAAATAAGTATCCACGAAAGGAAATGCTCACTCAGTGGCATTAATTTCTTGAGATGTATTTGTTCTGAAAATATGTAAAAGGTTTTCTGAAACGAATATTCACGAGTGTCTCCGAGGCTCTACTTCGTCAAGGGCAAATTTCTCTTTTCGCCGGCTTGGCTTGGTGGCTCCTGCCTCCCCGCGACCCCTCGCCCTCACGCTCGAGTATTAGTTATTGCGCATCCATTTACATCGCACTCAAAGAGTACATTAATCCTTATGGAAAGTGTGGAGTCTATGAAAAAAAACACGGAAAAAATACACCTAAAATTAAGGCTTAAAATTACACCGAAATTATGTCCCTGCGTTGTCCAGATACGGCGTTATTCTGAAGGAATTAATTTCCAGAGTCTATTACACCCATTTCTCTCACTTCATTTGTTTCTTCCCCTTGTCCCCTTTAGATTTTTCACGTACCCGTTTTGACTCAATCTCGAGTGCTTCTCCCTTCTATGAGTTCACCTTGATTGACCTTCAAGACCGAATGTGTTCCAAGATATGACCTTCAATTGCTATTTCCCTTCATATTCCGACCAGGCCATTTTCGTGCAAATCGGTCGAGGTAGAGAAAAAGCTTCTTGGTGGCCTTGAATTAGTCTAACTTTTTCCCGTCAAAAAGTGAGCAACGAAATGGCGCTACATATCCGCGAAAGGCCCAGCGCTTTTTTCAAATTGGTAAATAGGAACCAATTTATGTTGCCTCTTGCTCATTCCGTCTAAGCAATTAGTACGCATCATATGGTTGAAATTATGTAATACTAAAGGGAAATACGAAAAGGTCTTAGTTCGTCTATTAAAAAATATTTTATTTTACTTTATTCATTAAAATTGGATCATCTCCAGTTCAAATATTGCACATGTTTGGCGGGTAAGGGTTTTCATTTTTATTTTGAAAATTATTCCTTCTTCCGAGCACGATTTATTTAAGAATGCTATTTGGCAATTCAGTTTGCTGAGAAAAATATTTTTTCCCATTTATTAATTTTGATTGAATATAGGAGTATACTAATTTTGTGATTGATTATACTAGCCTCTTGCTTTGCTGAAATCCATTGCAATCAAAAGAGACTCCCATTTGCGCATTAAGATTTGTGTTTCTTTCCCAGATTGAATTTTTTTTCTGTGACATACACTTTTAGTCCATTCGCTTTATTACCACAATATTATTACCATACATGATATAGGTGACACCTAAAATTATTAATTGTGGGCCTTTTCTCTGGCTTATAAACACGAGAAAGTTACCACATCGCAATTCAATTATATTATCGTATTCAAATGCCATTCTTGTAACCTTGCCAGAATTCAGGCATTCCGTATTAATAAATAAAAAATGAATGAAGAAAATTTAATTCATCAATAATTTAAACAATTCATTGAAATGCATTTTATTTACTTGTTCAGTGCTAAAAAATGACAACCAGTCACATCTTCTCATACAGTATCTTGTCTCCTCTTCATCAATCAAGGTGTATTTGGTTATGCTAAGCCATCAGGACAGGAGGCATACTTGATGCCAATGCTGTAATAGAATTACATAGGACAAAACTGTGAATTAATTGCACTCATCAGTGTTGAATTAGTAATTCAATGTAAACTGACAAATGTAGAAATTCAAATGAATGTAAAAGATAGATTACCACTAATGATAAAGCAGGCAAATTCCAAAATATTATTGGGATAGAAAGGTGCACATTTTACACAAACTTAATCACTCACACAAATAAAGCCAATCCCGCACCATGCCCTGTTAAAAAACAACCCATTTTTAGAAAACATACTCATAATTTTCTCGGTTATACATTTTAAAACATAAATACCATACCCACAGTCTTCAACTCGAAGGTCGGAGTCCATCTAATGTACTAAATCCGACGGCGTGTGAATATTAACTCACCTTTGTAGGGCCAGATGTTTTCCGTGCCGACTATGGTGTCCCAGGAGATCTAGTACCCAAAAAAAACCATAGCTTGAGTACAGCAGCATTAACAGAAAGTAACCTTGCCCGGGAATCGAACCCGGGACCTTACGGTAGTAGGCCAACACTCCACCCACTGGGCTACCGCGTCTTACACCCTGATATTGATTGAACATATTTTTCCTACCCAGAATAGTAATATTTTTTGCTGATAATAGCAGTCTGTTGATTAAAGTAATATTATTAATTTATGTAGAACTGAATATGAAACATTGGACCATTACTGAAAAAATTGATTTCCCGATGTGCGAAGATCCTCAAAATACTCATCAACCAGTTCAATCTAGAATCTACTATCATGCAGTTCGGAAAGGGATTCACATACTTACAGTGTTGAATAATGTGGGAAACACCCATTGTGCTGCTAATTGCTCTCACCACTGGTTGATTACATTACCAGGTTTTCAAAAATTCTCTGTGCACAATGTAATCAATTTCGTTTCGTATTTTTAAAAGAAACGATTTAATATAAATAAGTATCCACGAAAGGAAATGCTCACTCAGTGGCATTAATTTCTTGAGATGTATTTGTTCTGAAAATATGTAAAAGGTTTTCTGAAACGAATATTCACGAGTGCCTCCGAGGCTCTACTTCGTCAAGGGCAACTTTCTCATTTCAAATAAACTATGGAATATTAAGATATATTACAAACAAGAATATTTAATCCTCTATGCTTTTAGTTGTACTTCTCTCAATTGCTGTTAAAACAAAACTATGAAAGGCGTTCAACCTTATCTCACACACACACACACACATATACAAACATACATACATACATACACACACACACATTAATATATATATCTTTGAAATTGATGCTCCCAGGCAACGCTCAAACGCAAAGATACAAAATATTCAAAACACAGAAACATAAAGAAAGGACATTTACAGTATGTAATTGACGTTTCCATGGCCCGACCGTCGTCATCAGAATGGCTCTCTCGGGGAAGAGGAGAGGACATGTGCAGGGGAAGGGCGAGGGGAGGAGAGGTAAGGGACCAATAGGAAGCGGACAAGGTGGGGGAGAGAAAATGTAGGCAGCATTGGATACATTCAGTGGGTTTATATTTATATGACATAAAGACTCTCCAAATAGTGGTCAACACTTATATCTCCTGAGGTAACTTGGGAAGGCAATGGGATGTTTTTAATCTAGAGCATTGCAATAATCTGGTGTGTATTAGCCAATTTAAAAGAATAGGGCATTGCTGTGTCATGTACAATAGCCAGAATGGAATGAAAATTGTATGTACTGGTTTTATGCCGGACACATTTGAAAAAATGCATGCTAGAAAACATAAATCATTCTCATTTTAATGTGTAGTTCTGTGGATGTCCATTTTCATCTCCTCTTCCATGCTCACAGATATCAATGTTAGTTATTCTTACTGATAAGGTAGGTATGGTTCATCATATCTAGCTAATATGATTCTAATGCATCATGGTTGTTCTTTTCATATATCTATGTAAGGAATAATTGAAAGGAAGACAAAAATTGATGTCATTGAATAAATGAAGGGTTAAAAATGAATCATTGGAGTCATTTTCAGTTTTACTAATTTTTATTTGTAAATCGCATGTTTTCAAACATTCTCAAATTATGTGTTTTTGGAGGTTATTGGAGGCTAGTATCTTTGCTTTTACCATGTTCAAAATTTGATGTGTTAATGTTGAATGTGTTAGGTGACTCACATGTATTGGTACTATATTCATATATATATATGGAGCATATATTTTGAATATAGATTGTGTATGCTACGGAGTAAGTATTTGATTTCTGGTGTACCAAGGGAAATTTGGAACTCACCTTAAAAGTTTAAGGTCAAGAATTCCAAAAACTTGTGAATGACTCGTGATGAAAAAAGTGATTGTCACAGAATAAACAACTTTTAAACAACCATTAAGAACTAGTTCCTTATAGATCCATCCAAGTTTGCATAAAGGAATTTTAACTGGCCTCTAGTACACTACATTATGCAATTTCATCAGCTTATTTTTATCAAAATCTTAACTTCGCATGTAGAAAAAATACATGAAAGTTTCCTCAAAAACTGCAGAGGCGCTTAAGTAACCATTATCCACAAAATAAAAGTTTTAATGGATTTCTGGATAACATGGCTAAGATTATCCCTCTACTCAAACTGATGATAAGCATCAGTCCTAATGACTCAGTCCAATCTGGCAACTAAACCTCTGATAATGCTATCACTTCATTGGAGACGGGGAATCTAACCTTGAGTGGCCCAGTTAGCAGGCAAGGTAGTCAAAACGTTTGGAAAGAGAAGACTTCCAGATCCAATCAGGTGATTGCCAGCTCTTTTTAAGCTGGTCCCATAACATTCCTTTCACATGGAATACTCTTAGGACAAAATCCATTCAGGAGAAAATGATCAGCATTAATCCAAAAATAAATTGCAGGCAAGATGAAATGGGGATGATGTCATTTTGCTATCATGGTGATGATGGCCACACCACACTCTCGATCCAAGGGAGGTAGTGTGCGACTTTTGTGTAGAGGGCAGCCGTGTTCTCTGACCCACACAAGATGGCACCAAATGAAGTGACACCTAGGATTCGGATGATGCACTTATCCTTCTTGTCACTCATCTGCAATGGCCCACCGGAGTCACCCTGTGAGTCAAAAGAGGAATATCTGAACATAGACTTCAACTAGGCTAATTATTTTATACTTTCAGAGCATGCGATAAATTGAAAATTCATCTCAAAATAGGCATGTAAATGGGCTAAAATGTTTAATCCTGAGAGCATTGAGTTATTGTGAGTGTTTTTCCAGTTTCATTGTTTGGTTGTCTACGTTTAAGGTAGACTTGAATGGACATAGACTACTTATAGAACCTTCATAAATCTTTCCCAACAACTTGACATGCCAATTGAAGAGAAAACTTTCTTAAATTCTTCATACTTTCTTCCTCCTTTCATTCTGTTCAGCATGTCTATCCTTTTGTTTCCCTTATTCTCTCTGCCAAATGTATTCACTTCTTTCACAGTCCTGAAGTGTCCTATCGAAATTCAAACTGCTCTGCACACATCTTTTCTGCCTCCTTTGGAATTCTTAGAACAACCCTCACTCCACAGTCACCCTTCCCAGCACTTTATCATCTGTTTTCCTTTCCATCTAGTTCACCTCTTCATTTGTATCCATTCACTCATATCTCAAAAGTCTCTAATGTACACTTATCACCTCACTTCAAAGACAAAGTTTATTAGCAAAATGCAAAGTGCCTCTCAATGTCAAAGTTCTTACTAATCTTTTCTTAACATCCTTACTCCATGATCCTGCCATCCTCTCCTTGTAAAGGCTTCTTTGGCTTTGCTCAGTAGGGCACCTTAAATAAACTATCATTTCTGTGAAACCCAGGTGTGACATCAAAATAGGGATTATGGTTTCTTCTAGTCCTATGATTCATTAGCTTCCACAAAATGAAAATAATTCTTCATGGAAAAAATGCTACTAATGGGGTCATCTACTGTCACAATCAAACATCAGTTTCCCCAAGCTTGATAAATATTTTTTTGAAACTATTATTATTTCTTTGGAATTTTAAACCAACCTAATGTCATTGTTTTTAGCTATTTTCAATTGAAATTAATTAAATTGAATTAATTAATTTTGTGTGAGGTCATGCAGATATATATAGATATACAATATATTCTTCATCCGATAAAAAAATTACATACCTACCAAACTTAAATAGTAAGAAGCGGAAATTAGTAAATAAAAAGAAGACAAGGAAATCATGGATTATGAATGAGACGGTTTCTTCATTTTTTCGCTTCTTTACAACTCCTGCCAACCTTTATTACATCTGTGCATATAAAAAACCTAATCACTTCCTCTCTCTATCCTGCTTATCCATTCTCCCTTCTCTTTGGTAATGACTGCACCTACAGCAACATACAAATACATTTTTTCATATTTACTCTATCCAATTCCTCTGACTTTTTCTGATTTTTCTAACTCCTTATTTTCTCATTATTCTCCACCACACCCACATATCAAAAGCCTCTTTGCACGCTCATCCTCTTCCCTACGCCAGGCCAGATTTCACATCCACTAAGCACTATGCCCAATATTAAAGATTAGCTAATCCTTCATTCCTGTATTCACTCAGTGTAACTGTCTAAAAATATTCCCTTTGTGTAAATGCTTTTTCTGCCAGCACAGTTCTTCTCATATGTTCTCTTTTACTTTAAAGTATTGTGCAAATGCACGAGTTTGTCTACCTGCTGTAGTTTATTCCTTGCTCCTTATCTTTTTAAATCCCAAGTACCCTATTCAGTCATTATTACTTGAGGGACATAACAGTTATTGCTATTACAATGAATCACCACAGCCTCAATATTTTTGTATCAACAGCTGATGTTGGATATTGCATATAACATTACTCCAGAAAACATCGCAATAGGGAAGTGATATAGTATTACGTCACAAGTATCCTTCCTGCAAGCTAGGTGCCCAGCACAATGCTAAGAGTCACGGATGCCTTCAGACAGCTTAGACATCTTCAACACCGCGGAAAACACTTGGGTGCATACATCGGAACTGTATAGGTTGAGAGTCAAATGCTTCAGCACCCTCGATGTAGATGGATCTGAAAATGGCAAAGAAAGAGTAGGAGAAAGCAGTGAATAAAAAAAGATGATGTAGAGTTAATTTATATAATTCTTAAAAATAAATTTTTTCCATTGTATAATGCCTGGGATCATTATGGCAAGAAGGGAATTTTTATCAACATTAATTAAATGGAATGAGAAATAGTATAGGCAAATATTATGCAAGTTGGAATTACACTATCCAACCAATTCAATAACAATAATAATAATAATAATATACCTTATTATTTTTAATGAATAGTTATCATATCAAATGTCATCAATAATATATGTCATCGTCAACATAACTTAATTCATAAATATGAATTCTTAAATGATTGTCACAAAATAATTCATCGCTTGATTGTGAAGTGGGTAAGCAAGTATTTATCCTTTTCTTGAAATTCATGATGCGGTCTGATTGCACCTGAATTGGCAACCAGTTACACAATCTAATGTTCACATTATGAAATGAGTTGTATGTTACGTACAGACTACAATAAGAGTCTTCTTATTCGCTTGCCTCCTAATGGTATAGTTATGGATGTGAGATCTTAATTGGCTTCTAGGTTAACTTTCACATGAGTCAGTCGTTAATATACATTAAATAAATTCAGTCATGATTCTATAACTAACATAAAAAGGTTAGTAGGAAAGGCTAAGTTAAATGTTAAAATAGGAGGGCAAAATGGAACACGCATACGGAACAGTTTATTTAGCTCAGAAGTTAACTGGACCAATATGGATAAACTATTAGAGATATAAGGAGAAAAAATGCACTAGGCAAGGAGACTTTCATGAAGATGAGGGAAATGATGGCAAGGATGCATTGGAAAGACTCATTTAAAATTTCATATGGACTGTGGCTATGTTCGGTACTGAAGCATGGTCATAGAAGTAGGATGATAGACACAGATTAGAAGCTTTTGAAATGTGGATGTGGAGATGGATTGAGAAGGTGTAGTGGACAGGAAGGAAAACATATAAGAATATGGGAGACATGGTAGGGGAGGAGAGAGAAGATTGTTGGGAGAGATTTTAAGGAGGCAGGATAAATGGATGTAAAGCACATTGATTGGCAGTGGAATGTTAAAGTCTGCGTTATACAGAGAGCCAGATGTAGGGCAAGGGAGGAAGGAGTAGAAAGAGGATAGAGGTAGTAGTAGTTTATAGGGGAAGTGAGTGGGACCTAAGGTCATTAGCACCATTAGGGATGGATGGGAAATGAGGAAGGGTAGAGAGAATTTCTACTCTTAACGAAAGGCTGTTTAACATCGCATCCACTCATGGCGTACTATTTCAAAATGCTCTCCACAAATCACCTCAACTAGGGACCTGGATACCACTGAAAAATACATGCCATCTCAAGGTTTTGAACCCAGGCATACCCTCAGTGGGAAGTCTGTACTTTAGCCACCAAACCATCGCAATCCCCAGGAAGAGGATAGATATGGTAAATGAAATTAAGGGAGGAAAGAAGAATATGAAATTGAAGAGGGGTATACCACAGGGTTTAATTTGGGGTTTTTCTTTGTGTTAGAAGAGTAGGTTAGTAAATTTAATTTTTGTACAATTCTTTTTTCTATGTTCATCCAAAGCCCTACTCTACCCTAACAGGTAGAATACTAATGATAATAATATTGAACAAGTTTATTCTATTTGGTATTGCATTGCCTGCAACCATAGCATGTTGAAATGTGATCAGGTGACAACATTTACTAAGAGGGTAACACACAATGAGAAATACAAGTATAGATATACTCAGTAGGTATCAAGTAGAAATAGAATAGGTAAATTAGGAAAAATATAATAGAAAACATAGTTGAAATATGATAGAAAAGGATACAACCAGAGAATACATAATTGAAATTGAAGGGAGACAATTTTTAAAGGATGCCTGACCGAGAGTTCCAGTCACAGCTCCTATGGAAATAAGTCTTAACACTACTGCCGTCATTGTGAGAAAAAATGATAGTATGACCTTATAGAACTATCAGAAAAATTGAAACTTAAGAGCAGAAACCACACAATTAGACAGAAAAATTGCACTTTAGACATGTTTGTGCAAGGTGGGTTCTACCAAATTCACTGCAAAATGACGATTATTTCACAAATATAAATGTAAAATGTATTCTCCATTCATTTCCAAGTACTCAAGATTTCAAAGCTTCAATTAACATTTTCCAGCTCTCTAATGTAAATAAATACCTAAATGGAAGGTAAAATTCGTCATCAAAAACACACATTTTAAAAGCTGCCACTGATGCAATACTGGAGTCAAATATAAATGAAACTTTTACAAAATGTACACAACACATTAATGTAATTATAAAATATTTTTCTAAAAAACTGCTTCACAAGTTACATAAATAAAAAAGTTCATAATCAGTGTCTATTGAACAGCAATTGTTTCATCATTTAAAGAGTGGGTTTAAAGTGTCTGTCATGCAGGATATTACTGAGAAATCCCCTACAGGAAAGGTTACTACCATGGGGTTTACTTTCTCCTGGAACCCTCATTACAATGTCTATTAGCTTGCGGTGACACTGCTTGTGACATGTGTAATTTTTCTCAGAATCAACAAATATTCAAGTTTGGGAAGAAAAGGTTTTTCCATGTTGATCCTTTATATGCTGTTCTCAGTACCACCATTTATTCTTTTAAACTATTTCACTTAAAATAATAGTTCAAGTAAGTTTGGGATAGACATAAGTCTTCAAATGGGACACTGATTTTCCTGACATCCTACATTACAATAAGGCCATCTTCAAATCTTCAAACTTCCTATCTCCCTTAATTCCACCCAACATCTCTATCCTATTCCTCCCAAACATCCCCTTGGTCCCCGCTTGCCTATCTTTCCTCTATAATTCAGGCTTTATCATCACTCTGTCAATCAATATTCTTTGTATCCATATTTCCTGTCTCCTTATGATTTCTTCCAGAAATCAACTCTCCTCCCCCACCATGAAAAGTTCTTCCTATTTTGTTTTCCTATCTGAGCACTTTACTTCCTCAATTCTTCTCCACGCCAGTCTCCTCACCATACCCTCTTAAAAAACAAACCTTTTTTCAAAAAAACAAACACCGATTTCACTTGTAAACTTTAAAACATGAAAAACAATAACACAGTCTTCAACCCAAAGTCAGATTGGTATGTGATGACACAGTTCACCTACACTAAGCCCGGCGGAATGTGTTTATTCACTCACCTGGACTAGGCCAGTTCCTTTTCCAGGGCCGGTAATAGTTTCCCAGGAGATCTGGTTCCCGAAAAATCACATAGCTTGGTTAAACCTGGTGGTTCCAATAGTTCCTTCCCCGGGAATCGAACCCGGGCCCCTCCGGTCAGTAGTCCAACGCTCTACCCACTGCACTACCGCAACTACCGTTCAACGTTCGACGTATATTGAACATAGAATTGCATCCCACAATAGTTAAATTGTTTTACATATAATAGATCTCTTTCGACTCAAGTATATTCGAAATTTATGTAGAACGAAAAATGAAATATGGGACGATTACTGAGACACTTCATTTCCAATGTGCGAAGATCCTCAAAATACTCATTAACCAGTTCAAGCTAGACTCTACTGTTTTGCAGTTTGCGAAGGGATTCACATCCTTACAGTGTTGGATAATGCGAAAAACACCCTTTGTACTGCATATCGGGCTCACCAATGGAATGTTATATTTACAGGTTTTCGAAAATTTTCAGTGTACAATGTACTGAATTTCGTTTCCTTTTTTTATAAGAAACGATTTAATATAAATAAGTACCTCCGTAAGGAAACTCTCACACGGTGGTAATAGTTTCTTGAGATGTACTAGTTCCCAAACTATAAACAAAGTTCTCTTACACGAATGCTCACGAGAGTCTCCGAAGTTTTACTTCGTCGACAGGCAACTTTCTCTTTTCGCCCGCTTGGCTTGGTGGCTGCTGACTCCCCGCGCCCCCTCGCCCTCACGCTCGGGCATTAGTTATTGCGCATCCATTTACATCGCACTCAAATAGGACATTAATCCTTTTGGAAAGTGTGGTGTCTATGAAAAAAAACACGGAAAAAATAAAAAACCGCATGGCATGGGTAAAGCTACAGGCGCCCAAATCGCCTTGCCTTGGACTCGAACCCGAGATCCTCCGGTCAATACTCGCAAGCTCTAACCACAGGGCTACCGTGGCTTACAATCCGGAGCATGTTTTTGCATCCCACAATAGTAACGTTTTTTGCTGATAATTGCAGTTTCTTAATTAAAGTAATATTCGTATCTTATGGAGAACTAAATATGAAATTTTGGACCATCACTGAGACACTTTATTTCCAATGTACGAAGATCCTCAAAATACTCATCAACCAGTTCAAGCTATAATCTACTATCTTGCAGTTCGGGAAGGGATTCACATATTACAGTGTTGAATGATTCGGAAAACACCCATTGTGCTGCTAATTGCTCTCACCACTGGAAGATTACATTACCAGGTTTTCAAAAATTCTCTGTGCACAATGTAATCAATTTCGTTTCGTATTTTTAAAAGAAACGATTTAATATAAATAAGTACCCACGAAAGGAAATGCTCACTCAGTGGCATTAATTTCTTGAGATGTATTTGTTCTGAAAATATGTAAAAGGTTTTCTGAAACGAATATTCACGAGTGTCTCCGAGGCTCTACTTCGTCAAGGGCAAATTTCTCTTTTCGCCCGCTTGGCTTGGTGGCTCCTGCCTCCCCGCGACCCCTCGCCCTCACGCTCGAGTATTAGTTATTGCGCATCCATTTACATCGCACTCAAAGAGTACATTAATCCTTATGGAAAGTGTGGAGTCTATGAAAAAAAACACGGAAAAAATACACCTAAATTTTTAGCTTAAAATGACACCGAAATTATGTCCCTGCGTTGTCCAGATACGGCGTTATTCTGAAGGAATTAATTTCCAGAGTCTATTACACCCATTTCTCTCACTTCATTTGTTTCTTCCCCTTTGGCCCCATTAGATTTTTCACGTACCCGTTTTGACTCAACCTCGAGTGCTTCTCCCTTCTATGAGTTCACCTTGATTGACCTTCAAGACCGAATGGGTTCCAAGATATGACCTTCAATTGCTATTTCCCTTCATATTCCGACCAGGCCATTTTCGTGCAAATCGGTAGAGGTAGAGAAAAAGCTTCTTGGTGGCCTTGAATTAGTCTAACTTTTTCCCGTCAAAAAGTGAGCAACGAAATGGCGCTACATATCCGCGAAAGGCCCAGCGCTTTTTTCAAATTGGTAAATAGGAACCAATTTATGTTGCCTCTTGCTCATTCCGTCTAAGCAATTAGTACGCATCATATGGTTGAAATTATGTAATACTAAAGGGGAATACGAAAAGGTCTTAGTTCGTCTATTAAAAAATATTTTATTTTACTTTTTTCATTAAAATTGGATCATCTCCAGTTCAAATATTGCACATGTTTGGCGGGTAAGGGTCTTCATTTTTATTTTTAAAATTATTCCTTCTTCCGAGCACGATTTATTTAAGAATGCTATTTGGCAATTCAGTTTGCTGAGAAAAATATTTTTTCCCATTTATTAATTTTGATTGAATATAGGAGTATACTAATTTTGTGATTGATTATACTAGCCTCTTGCTCTGCTGAAATCCATTGCAATCAAAGGAGACTCCCATTTGCGCATTAAGATTTGTGTTTCTTCCCCAGATTGAATTTTTTTTCTGTGACATACACTTTTGGTCCATTCGCTTTATTACCACAATATTATTACCATACATGATATAGGTGACTCCTAAAATTATTAATTGGGGGCCTTTTCTCTGGCTTATAAACACGAGAAAGTTACCACATTGCAATTCAATTATATTATCGTATTCAAATGCCATTCTTGTAACCTTGCCAGAATTCAAGCATTCCGTATTAATAAATAAAAAATGAATGAAGAAAATTTAATTCATCAATAATTTAAACAATTCATTGAAATGCATTTTATTTACTTGTTCAGTGCTAAAAAATTACAACCAGTCACATCTTCTCATACAGTATCTCGTCTCCTCTTCATCAATCAAGGTGTATTTGGTTATGCTATGCCATCAGGACAGGAGGCATACTTGATGCCAATGCTGTAATAGAATTACATAGGACAAAACTGTGAATTAATTGCACTCATCAGTGTTGAATTAGTAATTCAAGGTATACTGACTAATTTAGAAATTCAAATAAATGTAAAAGATAGATTACCATTAATGATAAAGCAGGCAAATTCCAAAATATTTTTGGGATAGAAAGGTGCACATTTTACCCAAACTTAATCATTCACACAAATAAAGCCAATCCCGCACCATGCCCTGTTAAAAAACAGCCCATTTTTAGAAAACACACTCATAATTTTCTCGGTTATACATTTTAAAACATAAATACCCTAACCACAGTCTTCAACCCGAAGGTTGGAGTCCACCTAATTTACTAAACCCGACGGCGTGTGAATATTAACTCACCTTTGTAGGGCCAGATGTTATTCCGTGCCGACTATGGTGTCCCAGGAGATCTAGTACCCAAAAAAAACCTTAGCTTAAGTGCAACAGCAAGCAATCTAACCCGGGAATCGAACCTGGAACCTTATGGTAGCAGTCCAACGCTCTACCCACTGGGCTAACGAGTCTTGCAACTTGATGTAAATTGAACGTATTTTTCGTACCCAGAACAGTAATGTTTTTTGCTGATAATAGCAGTCTGTTGATTAAAGTAATATTATTAATTTATGTAGAACTGAATATCAAACATTGGACAATTACTGTGACACTTGGTTTCCAATGTGCGAAGATCCTGAAAATACTCATCAACAAGTTCAAGCTAGAATCTAATATCTTGCAGTTCGGAAAGGGATTCACATACTTAGAGTGTTGAATAATGCGGAGGGGCACCCTTTGTGCTTCTAATTGCTCTCACCACTGGTTGATTACATTACCAAGTTTTAAAAAATTCTCTGTGCACAATGTAATCAATTTCGTTTCGTATTTTAAAAATAAACGATTCAATATAAATAAGTACCTACGTAAGGAAATGCACGCTAAGTGGCAAAAACTTCTTGAAATATATTATTTCTGAAAATATGTACAAAGTTTTCTGAAACGAATATTCACGAGTGTCTCCGAGGCTCAACTTCGTCAAGGGCAACTTTCTCTTTTCGCCCGCTTGGCTTGGCGGCTGCTTACTCCCCGCGCCCCCTCGCCTTCACGCCCGGGCATTAGTTATTGCGAATCCATTTACATGGCACTCAAATAGGAAATTAATCCTTATGGAAAGTGTGGAGTCTATGAAAAAAAACACGGAAAAAATACACCTAAATTTTTAGCTTAAAATGACACCGAAATTATGTCCCTGCGTTGTCCAGATACGGCGTTATTCCTGAAGGAATTAATTTCCAGAGTCTATTACACCCATTTCTCTCACTTCATTTGTTTTTTTTACCTTCGGCCCCTCTAGATTTTTCACGTGCCCCTTTTGACTCCAATTTGAGTGCTTCTCCCTTCTATGAGTTCACCTTGATTGACCTTCAAGTCCGAATGTGCTCCCCGATATGACCTTCAATTACTAATTCCCTCCATATTCCGACCAGGCCATTTTCGTGCAAATCGGTCGAGTTGGAGAAAAAGCTGCTTGGTGGCCTTGAATTAGTGTAACTTCCTCCCGTCAAAAAGTGAGCAACGAAATGGCGCTGCATGTCCGCGAAAAGACCCAGCGCTATTTTCAAATTTGGAAAATATGAACCAATTTATGTTGCCTCTTGCTCATTCCGTCTAAGCAATTAGCACGCATCATATGGTTGAAATTATGTAATATTAAAGGGGAATACGAAAAAGTCTTAGTTCGCCCATTAAAAAAGTTTTATTTTATTTGGCGGGTAAGGGTCTTCATTATTATTTTTAAAACTATTCCTTCTTCTGAGCACGACTTATTTAAGAATGATATTTGGCTATTCAGTAGCTGAGAAATATAATTTTTTTCCCATTTATTAATTTTGATTGAATATATGAGTATACTAATTTTGTGATTTATTATACAAGCCTCTTGCTTTTCTGAACTCCATTGCAATCAAAGGAGACTCACATGTGCGCAGTAAAATTTCTGTTTTTTCCCCAGATTGAATTTTTCTGTGGCTTACACTTGTAGTCTATTCGCTGAAATACCAGCATATATGATAAGGGTTACTCTAAAACTTTTTTACTTGTGGTCATTTCTCTGGCTTATAAACACATGAAAGTGACCTCATTGCAATTCAATTACATTATGGCTTTCAAATGCCATTATTGCAATCTTGCCAGAAGTCGAGTATTCAGTATTATAAAAATGAAAACTGAATAAAGAAAATTTATTTCATCAAAAATTTACACATCATCTGCAATGGCCCACCGGAGTGTAAAAAATGTTTAATCCTGAGAGCATTGAGTTATTGTGAGTTGGTTTTTCCAGTTTCATTGTCTGGTTGTCTACGTTTGAGGTAGACTTTGAATGGACATAGACTACTTATAGAACCTTCATAAATCTTTCCCAACAACTTGACATGCCAATTGAAGAGAAAACTTTCTTAAATTCTTCATACTTTCTTCCTCCTTTCATTCTGTTCAGCATGTCTATCCTTTTGTTTTCCTTATTCTCCCTGCCAAATGTATTCACTTCTTTCACAGTCCTGAAGTGTCCTATCGAAATTCAAACTGCTCTGCACACATCTTTTCTGCCTCCTTTAGATTTCTTAGAACAACCCCCACTCCACAGTCACCATTCCCAGCACTTCCTCATCTGTTTTCCTATCCATCTAGTTCACCTCTTCATTCCCATCCATGCACTCCATCTCAAAACTCTCTGATGTGCACTCATCATCTAACTTCAAACACCAAGTTTATTAGCCGTGCAAAATGACTCTCAATGTCAAAGTTCCCACTAATCTTTTCTTAACATCCTTACTCCATGATCCTGCCATCCTCTCCTTGTAAAGGCTTCTTTGGCTTTGCTCAGTAGGGCACCTTAAATAAACTATCATTTCTGTGAAACCCAGGTGTGACATCAAAATAGGGATTATGGTTTCTTCTAGTCCTATGATTCATTAGCTTCCACAAAATGAAAATAATTCTTCATGGAAAAAATGCTACTAATGGGGTCATCTACTGTCACAATCAAACATCAGTTTCCCCAAGCTTGATAAATATTTTTTTGAAACTATTATTATTTCCTTGGAATTTTAAACCTACCCCATGTCCTTGTTTTAAGCTATTTTCAATTGAAATTAATTAAATTGAATTAATCAATTTTGTGTGAGCTTATGCAGTTATATATAGATATATAATATATTCTTCAGCCAATAAAAAAATTACATACCTACCAAACTTAAATAGTAAAAAGCGGAAATTAGCAAATAAAAAGAAGACAAGGAAACCATGGATTATGAATGAGATGATTTCTTCAATTTTTTCGCTTCTTTACGACTCCTGCCAACCTTTATTACATCTGTGCATATAAAAAACCTAATCACTTCCTTCCTCTATCCTGCTTATCCATTCTCCCTTCTCATTGGTGATGACTGCAGCTATATCTGAATTCAAGAATTGTCATATTTACTCCATCCACTTCGTTTGACTTTTTCTGATTTTCCATCGTAACTTACTCTCTTTGCCCTCACTTCTTAAAACCTCAGTATTTACCTTTCCCTTCTAACTCCTTATTTTCTCTTCATTCTCCACCACACCTGCATCTAAAAAGCGTTCTTGCACACTCATCATCTTCCCCCAAAGACCAGATTTCAAATCCACTAAACACTATGCCCAATATTAAAGTTTTTGCTAATCCTTCATTCGCATATTCACTTAGTGTAACTGCCTAAAAATATTCCCTTTTTGTAAATGCTTTTTTTGCCAGCACAGTTCTTCTCATATGTTCTCTTTTACTTTAAAGTATTGTGCAAATGCAGGAGTTTGTCTACCTGCTGTAGTTTATTCCTTGCTCCTTATCTTTTTAACTTCAAGGTACCCTATTCAGTCATTATTACGTGAGGGACATAACAGTTATTACTATTACAATGAATCACCACAGCCTCAATATTTTTTTATCAACAGCTGATGTTAGATATTGAATATAACATTACTCCAGAAAACATCGGAACAGGGAAGTGAGATTACGTCACAAGTATCCTTCCCGCCAGCTAGGTGGCCAGCACACAGCTGAGAGTCACGGATGCCTTCAGACAGCTTAGATGTCTTCAACACCACGGAAAACACTTGGGTGCATACATCCGAACTGTATAGGTTGAGAGTCACATGCTTAAGCACACTTGATGTAGATGGATCTGAAAATGGCAAAGAAATTGTAGGAGAAAGCAGTGAATAAAAAAGGTGATGTAGAGTTAAAAATGGAATTTCTTTATATAATTATTAAAAATAAATTGTTTCTATTGTATAATGCCTGGGATCATTATGGCAAGAAGGGAATTTTTATCAACATTAATTAAATGGAATGATAAATAGTATATGCAAATATTATGCAAGCTGAAATTACCCTATCCAACCAATTCAATAACAATAATAATATACCTTATTATTTTTAATGAATAGTTATCATATCATATGTCATCAATAATATATATCATCGTCAACATAACTTAATTCATAAATATGAATTCTTAAATGATTGTCACAAAAAAATTCATCACTTGATTGTGAAGTGGGTAAGCAAGTATTTACCCTTTTCTTGAAATTCATGATGCGGTCTGATTGCACCTGAATTGGCAACCAGTTACACAATCTAATGTTCACATTATGAAATGAGTTGTATGTTATGTACAGACTACAAGAAGAGTCTTCTTATTCGCTTACCTCCTAATGGTATAGTTATGGATGTGAGATCTTAATTGGTTTCTAGGTTAACTTTCACATGAGCCAGTCATTAATATACATTAAATAAATTCAGTCATGATTCTATAACTAACATAAAAAGGTTAGTAGGAAAGGCTAAGTTAAATGTTAAAATAGGAGGGCAAAATGGAACACGCATACAGAACAGTTTATTTATCTCACAAATGTACTGAACCAAAAAGGTCAAACTATTAGACATCTAAGGAGAAAAATTGCACTAGGCAAGGAGACTTTCATGTAGAAGAGGGAATTGATGACAAGGATGTTATGGAAACACTCTTTAAAACTTTCATATGGACCGTGGTTATGTTTGGTACTGAAACATAGTCATAGAAGTAGGATGATAGACACAGATTGGGGGCTTTTGAAATGTGGGTGTGGAAATGGATTGAGAAGGTGTAAGGGACAGGAAGGAAAACATATAAGAATATGGGAGACATGGTAGGGGAGGAGAGAGAAGATTTTTGGGAGAGATTTTAAGGAGGCAGGAAAAATGGATACAAAGCATATTGATTGGCAGTGGAACATAAAGTCTGCGATATACAGAGAACCAGATGTAGGGCAAGGGAGGAAGGAGTAGAAAGAGGATAGAGGTAGTAGTAGTTTATAGGGGAAGTGAGTGGGACCTAAGGTCATTAGCACCATTAGGGATGGATGGGAAATGAGGAAGGGTAGAGAGAATTTCTACTCTTAACGAAAGGCTGTTTAACATCGCATCCACCTGATGGCGTACTATTTCAAAATGCTCTCCACAAATCACCTCAACTAGGGACCTGGATACCACTGAAAAATACATGCCATCTCAAGGTTTTGAACCCAGGCATACCCTCAGTGGGAAGTCTGTACTTTAGCCACCAAACCATCGCAATCCCCAGGAAGAGGATACTAAGAGGGTAACACACAATGAGAAATACAGGTATAGATATACTCTGTAAATATCAAGTAGAAATAGAATAGGTAAATTAGGAAAAATATAATGGAAGACATAGTTGAAATATAATAGAAAATAATACAACCAGAGAATACATAATTGAAAATGTTTAAGGAAGGGAGACAATTTTAAAAGGATCCTTGACCCAGAGTTCCAGTCACAGCTCCTATGGAAATAAGTCTTAACACTACTGCTGTCATTGTGAGAAAAAATGATTGAATGACCTTATAGAACTATCAGAAAAATTTAAACTTAAGAGCGCAAACCACACAATGAGACAGAAAAATTTCACTTTAGACATGTTTGTGCAAGGTGAGTTCTACGAAATTCACTGCAAAATGACGATTATTTCACAAATATAAATGTAAAAGGTATTCTCCATTCATTCCCAAGTACTCAAGACCTAGCTTCAATTAACGTTTTCCAGCTGTCTAATGTAAATGAATACCTAAATAGAAGGTAAAATTCATCATCAAAAACACACATTTTAAAAGCTGCCACAGATGCAATACTGGAGTCAAATATAAATGAAACTTTTACAAAATGTACACAATACATTAATGTAATTATAAAATATTTTTTTAAATAACTGCTTCACAAGTTACATAAATAAAAAAGTTCATAATCCGTGTCTATTGAACAGCAATTGTTTGATCATTTAAAGAGTGCGTTTAAAGTGTCTGTCATGCAGGGTATTACTGAGAAAACCCCTACAAGAGAGAATACTAGCATGGGGCTTGTTTTCTCCTGGAACCCTCATTACAATGTCTATTAGCTTGCGGTGACACTGCTTGTGACATGTGTAATTTTTCTCAGAATCAACAAACATTCAAGTTTGGGAATAAAAGGTTTTTCCATGTTGATCCTTTGAATGCTGTTCTCAGTACCACCATTTATTCTTTTAAACTATTTCACTTAAGATAATAGTTCAAGTAAGTTTGGGATAGACATAAGTTTTCAAATGGGACACTGATTTTCCTGACATCCTGCATTACAATAAGGCCATCTTCAACTCTTCCAACTTCCTATCTCCCTTAATTCCACCCAACATCTCTATCCTATTCCTCCCAAACATCCCCTTGGTCCCCGCTTGCCCATCTTTCCTCTATAATTCAGTCTTTACCATCACTCTGTCAATCAATATTCTTTGTATCCATATTTCCTGTCTCCTAATGATTTCTTCCAGCAATCAACTCTCCTCCCCCACCATGAAAAGTACTTCCTATTTTGTTTTCCTATCTGAGCACTTTACTTTCTAAATTCTTCTCCACAACCACACTTCAAAAGTATCCAATCTACTTCTAACATCCTACTTCAATTGCCATATTTCCATGCCATATTCAACTTTTAAGAAGCCTTTTCATAACATCCTTCCTTAATGTCCCTGCCATCAATTCTCTCATTCTTTGCCTAGTGAATTTCTTCTTCTTATGTCCCTCTTGCTTTGGCAATTGTGGTCCCAAGCACTTCCAATATGTTAAAGCTCTTCTACCTACTCTAGTTTTAACCCTCCTATTTTAATGTTTACCCTAGCCTATCTCTTCCAGGAAAAGTGCATATCCTTTCTTTTATTAATATTCATTCTCATCCCATATCTATCGAACTGAATTTGCAATTCACTCAGCAATGCTTGCAACTCCTTGGCTACAACGGACAATCTGAAGCTTGGTAATCGGCAAACCTAACTAGTTTTATGGATTCCCCTCCGACTTTCATTTCTCTCCCCAGTTCTCCTAATGCCTCATTAATCATTTCTTCCTCATATATGCTGAACAGACCAGTGATAATGATAAACCTGCCTTACACCTCTTCCTAACACTGCTCACTCGAGCACTTCGTCCTCCATTCACACCTGAGCCGGATGACAAATGCACAGGTTGCGGTTAAGAGGCTTAATACTTCAATCTACTCTTATTTTCTGCAATACATTCATCGATTCTACTCTATGCACTCTATCAAATACCTCTTAAAAATCAGACTAATATATCCTGATTGTATCCCATGTTCCTCTCTATGGGTAACGGCCTTAGTGATGCCATTCCTAGAGATGGGATCCTAAATTAGGATTTTTTTCAACAGGAGGAAAGTTTTTGACACAAATAACATAAATTTGAGGAAATATTGTACATATTTCTCATTATAAATGGCTCCCAGCAAAATTATATGAAATGAAAAAACCAATTTGATAATCTCTGAAAATATTACCATACACATTTAGAAAATTTATGACATGTTCTTTAGAAAATATTGACTGCAGGTTTGAAGAAAGTAGAGTGATAACTAATATTATATAATTCAATACATAAGGATATTCTTAATTTGACTGGAATAAATCCTATGAAGCTATGGATGACTTCAGACTGACTATTTTTACTGAGAAGTTTCATACAAATTTTCCCTAAAATTTTCATTTGATATCAGAAGAATAATGTTTCATTTTTTCTTGTATACACTGTATGAATTTGTATATGACTGATTAAGATTGAGCATAAAGTCAATTAAGTTCTATCACTAATTAATTGAAAAATAAAAATTCAAGCTCTATCTCATGTGTGTACACATCAGATTAGAAAAAAGAGCTCAGAATTTATAGCATATAAAAAATATAAAGGCCGAAAGAAACACATACCATTCATCATGAGTTTTGCAGTGATGAAGGACATATTTTCCACTCGAAATTCTCCAAGGTTCACAGCAACTACAGTACCTCTATATTGTTCATACAACAAAATACATACATTAATACTGCATTAATTTCATCATGCAAAAATGTTCAACTGCACATGGATTATATTCATCTAATCATGCACAACCCTGGTATTATTTAGACATGCTGACAGATGGAGAAGAAGATTGTCCTAAACCAGAGTACAGTAATGAGAACAATTTTCAAAGCCAGAACAATCATTCATCCTCCTGGGGGTTAGCACCCAGATCCCTCATTTAATTGCCAAAATTTGTAGTCGATTTACCAACAGAAAAAAATCCTCTTAAATTGTGAATTTCTAAAGGCCTTAAAAATACAAGGTAATAAAAATACTTGTGGATACATCATGTCCAACTTGGTATTCATAACCATGTTTCTGTACATGGTAGTTCTTTCATAATTGGTTGAACATCTTCATCATTCTATATACTTTTGCTGTCCTAAAAAATTACAAGCAGTCACATCTTCTAATGCAGCCTCTTGTCTCCATAGTCCTCTTCATCAGTCAAGGTAAAATTGGTTAAGCTAAGCCATCAGGACAGGAGGCAATGATTGTTGCCAATGCTGTCAATTCATTTGACTCATCAGTGTTGAATTAGTAATTCAAGTTACACAGCCAAATGTTCAAATTCATATGAATGTAAAAGATAGATTACCACTTATAATAAAGCAGGCAAATACAAAAATGTATTAGGAATATAAAGGCGCCCACCTTACACAAACTTTATCACTCACCCAAATCAAGCCAGTCTCCTCACCATACCCTCTTAAAAAACAACCCTTTTTTCAAAAAAACAAACACCGATTTCACTTGTAGACTTTAAAACATAAAAAACAATAACACAGTCTTCAACCCAAAGTCAGATTGGTATGTGATGACACAGTTCACCTACACTAAGCCCGGCGGAATGTGTTTATTCACTCACCTGGATTAGGCCAGTTCCTTTTCCAGGGCCGGTAATAGTTTCCCAGGAATTCTGGTTCCCGGAAAATCGCATAGCTTGGTTAAACACGCTGGTTCCAATAGTTCCTTCCCCGGGAATCGAACCCGGGACCCTCCGGTCAATAGTCCAACGCTCTACCCACTGCACTACCGCGGTTAGCGTTCAACGTTCGACGTATATTGAACATAGAATTGCATCCCACAATAGTTGTATTGTTTTGCTGATAATAGATCTCTTTCGACTCAAGTATATGCGAAATTTATGTAGAACGAAAAATGAAATATGGGACGATTACTGAGACACTTCATTTCCAATGTGCCAAGATCCTCAAAATACTCATTAACCAGTTCCAAGTTCCATTACTCATTAACCAAGCTAGATTCTACTGTTTTGCAGTTCGCGAAGGGATTCACATCCTTACAGTGTTGAATAATGCGAAAAACACCCTTTGTACTGCATATTGGGCTCACCACTGGAATGTTATATTTACAGGTTTTCAAAAATGTTCAGTGTACAATGTACTGAATTTCGTTTCCTATTTTTATAAGAAACGATTTAATATAAATAAGTACCTCCGTAAGGAAACGCTCAAACGGTGGTAATAGTTTCTTGAGATGTACTAGTTCTCAAACTATAAACAAAGTTCTCTTACACGAATGCTCACGAGAGTCTCCGAAGTTTTACTTCGTCGATGGGCAACTTTCTCTTTTCGCCCGTTTGGCTTGGTGGCTCCTGCCTCCCCGCGCCCCCTCGCCCTCACGCCCGGGCATTAGTTATTGCGCATCCATTTACATCGCACTCAAATAGGACATTAATCCTTTTGGAAAGTGTGGAGTCCATGAAAAAACACGGAAAAAATACACCTAAAATTAAGGCTTAAAATTACACCGAAATTATGTCCCTGCGTTGTCCAGATACGGCGTTATTCTGAAGGAATTAATTTCCAGAGTCTATTACATAAAGTTCACCCGCTTCATTTGTTTCTTTCCCTTAGGCCCCTTTAGATTTTTCACGTACCCGTTTTGACTCTACCTCGAGTGCTTCTCCCTTCTATGAGTTCACCTTGATTGACCTTCAAGTCCGAATGGCTTCAAAGATATGACCTTCAATTGCTATTTCCCTCTATATTCTGACCAGCCGATTTTCGTGCAAATCGGTCCAGGTAGAGAAAAAGCTGCTTGGTGGCCTTGAATTAGTCTAACTTTTTCCCGTCAAAAAGTGAGCAACGAAATGGCGCTACATATCCGCGAAAGGCCCAGCGCTTTTTTCAAATTGGCAAATAGGAACCAATTTATGTTGCCTCTTGCTCATTCCGGTTAAGCAATTAGTACGCATCATATGGTTGAAATTATGTAATATTAAAGGGGAATACGAAAAGGTCTTAGTTCGTCTATTAAAAAATATTTTATTTTATTAATTCATGAAAATTCGATCATCTCCAGCTCAAATATTGCACATGTTTGGCGCGTAAGGGTCTTCATTATTATCTTTTAAATTATTCCTTCTTCCGAGCACGGTTTATTTGAGAATGCTATTTGGTAATTCAGTTTGCTGAGAAAAGGAATATTTTTTCCCATTTATTAATTTTGTTTGAATATATGAGTATACTAATTTTTTGATAGATTATACAAGCCTCTTGCTTTTCTGAACTCCATTGCAATGAAAGGAGACTCCAATGCGCGCAGGAAGACTTTCGTTTCTTCCCCAGAGTGAATTTTTTCTGTGACTTACACTTGTAGTCCATTCGCTGCATTAACAGCATATATGATATGGGTTATTCCAATACTTTTTTACTTGTAGTCATTTCTCTGGCTTATAAACACATGAAAGTGACCACATTGCAACTCAATTACATCATGGTTTTCAAATGCCATTATTGTAACCTTGCCAGAATTCGAGTAATCAGTATTAATAAAATGAAAACTGAATAAAGAAAATTTATTTCATCAAAAATTTAGACAAATCAATGAAATGAATTTTATACTATATAGTTTTGCATTCCTAAAAAATTACAAGCAGTCACATCTTCCCATGCAGCCTCTTGTCTTCATAGTCTTCTTCATCAGTAAGGTGGGCTTGGTTATGCTAAGCCATCAGGACAAGAGCTGATGCAAATGCTTTTACAGAACTACAAAAGACAAAACTATGAATTAATTTGACTCATCTCTGTGGAATATGTAATTCAAGGTATACTGACATATGTAAGAATTCAAATGAATGTAATAGATAGATTACCACTAATGATAAAGCAGGCAAATACAAAAATTTATTAGGAATATAAAGGCGCCCACCTTACACAAACATTATCACTCACCCAAATCAAGTCGGTCTCCTCAACACACCCTCTTAAAAAACAACCCTTTTTTAGAAAACATACTCATAATTTTAAGCGCCTTGCCCGAGACTCGAACCCGGGATCCTCTGGTCACTAGTCCCAAGCTCTAACCACCATTTGTACTGCTTATTGGCCACGCCACTGGTGGATTTAATTTACAGGTTTTCAAATATTCTCTGAATTTCGTTTTGTATTTTTAAAAGAAACTATTTAATATAAATAACTACCCACGTAAGGAAATGCTCACTCAGTGGCATTAATTTCTTGAGATGTATTAGTTCTGAAAATATGTACAAAGTATTCTGAAACGAATATTCACGAGTGTCTCCGAGGATCTACTTCGTCGACGGGCAACTTTCTCATTTCGCCCGCTTGGCTTGGTGGCTGCTGACTCCCCGCGCCCCCTCGCCTTCACGCTCGGGTATTAGTTGTTGCGCATACATTTACATCGCACTGAAATAGGACTTTACCTTAAATTAATGTAAAGGATAGAGTACCACTAATTATAAAGAAGGCAAATACAGAAATATTTTAGAAATAGAAAGGCGCTCACCTTACCCAAACTTTATCACTCACCCAAATGAAGCCAATCTCCCCATCATGCCTGTTAGAAAACAACCGTTTTTTTTTTAAATACACTCATATACCTAATGAAATTCAAATGAATGCAAAAGTTTTGAATTAGTACTCCAAGGCATATATATACACCATAAACCCAGGATGATCAGGTACCCAAAAAATCACCAAGTTTATGTGGAACTGTAGTTGTCTAGCATGGCTTCCTGGGGAATATAACCCGGACGCCGCGGTCAGTAGTCCAACGCTCTTCCTTTAGGACCACGGCGACCCACTGGTGTCCAAATATTCGGGTTAATAAATCTCGTAATCTGACGAAAAATGGGATTCCTACGGCGACGTAATAATAAATTCTCGGCTACTAAAAGCTAGGAAAAACTGGACGAAACCCCATCATCGGGTTGAAAGAGCGCCTACCTCATTGCATAAACGGTCGTTTTAACCGATCAGTGGCTGCCAAACACATATAAAACAGGCTACCCCATCAAACTCAAAAATTTAACTTCAAACAAACGGATTACTTGAAACTCGACGCCAGCGAAATCTTACGTATACACATACGCCAAGAAACAACGAACCAGGCATCATAAAAGCACACTTTCCCAATTATAAAAAGATTTCAAAAAAGCTAAATTTCAAAATATACCAACGGACATTATTAAAACAATGCACTCCCCTTCCCATCTCTCACTCCCCCTCCTCCTTCGCCAACTTCATCACCCACTTGAGATCGATGAGTGCTGCGGAACTGATGTCTTCTCGCTGTTAATCCCTTCCTTGACACCCCCTTTGATGGCCACCGGCTGATGGAAATAACGTTATTGGTGCTTTCTTAAGTTTTCGTCCGCTTGGTTTTACAAATTTAGTTAACTGCACACTCACAGCCAATACTTCACACGTCTTATTTTGAAACTTTAAGTTACGCAGTGGTTTCACCCTCGTTCTGAAGAGCAAGGCGGTATATACTGAGAAATGTCCTGAAATTAAACATTTTTAAATTTCTAAAATCGTGCAATGGAATAACTGTAGAAACTGCATCTGAAACTTCTGCACTACGTACGTAATTCACTTTGACTTTCATGAATAAATATGAACAACGGAATTGATCAGATTCCAATTCGTTTAAAAGAAATTAATTTTCTTGTTCCAGATAAAAATACCCAGGTTACCTTGCAAATTTTTGATGAACACACGAGTTTAGGTAAATTTGTATAATATGTCTGGGATGGTGAACTTCTGCACTAATGAAAAACTCTGCACCCATAGTGTACCTTCGATAATTACTTTATTTATTTATACTCTAAACTGCCATATATTCCTCCAGAGGACAACAGCTTACAGTTCTACCTGGGCGTTGATTTTACTTGAATGTGGTGTTTTGACCCACGAGAAGTTCGATTTAATTCGTAATGTGGCAAGCCAAGATGCCAAACCAAAACCAACCAAAATAAACCACAATACTCCAGGGAAGTAAATTATCCTGGAGTGGTATGCTCCGCCTCATAACATTAAGGTTACAAGTTAAGCATAACACACAGGGAATCCCAAGATGAGTCTCAAGGTTTCAAAGAAAATACAGAATGGTAGGATCTATTAAAGACAAGAATATTCAAACCTCTATGCTTTTAGTTGTACTTCTCTCAATTGCTGTTACAACAAACTACGAAAACGAAAGGCGTTACGAAAACTACGAAAGGCGTTATCTCAACCTTAACCTCAACCTCAACCTTAACCTTATCTCAAACATACACATATATCTTTGAAACTGACCCTCTCTGGCGACGCACAAACACACAGATCCAAAATATTCAAAACACTGAAACATAAAGAAAGGACACTCAATGTATGTATTTGACGTTTCCGCAGCCCGACCTTCGTCAACAGAATGGCGTTCTCATGGAAGAGTGGAGAGGACTTGTGCAGGGAAGGGTGAGGGGAGGAGAGATAGGGACCAATAGGAAGCGGACAAGGTGGGGGAAGGAAAAGTTGGCAGCATTGGATACATTCAGTGGGTTTGTAAATATGTATGTATATACATATATATCATAAACACAGTATCAACCCGAAGGTCCGTTTAGTAGGTGATGGTAGAGTTCACCCAGTACTAAACCCAATGGTGTGTGAAATCCATGCATCAGGGATGGGGGGTCCAGTTCCATTCCCTGTGCCAGTTATGGTTTCCCAGGAAGATCTGGTACCTGAAAAATCATATAGCTTGGGTGGAGCTGCAGGTTGGGCACCAGTGGCTTACCCTGGAATCGAACCCGGGCTCTCCAAATAGTAGTCAACACTTATATCTCCTGAGGTAACTTGGGAAGGCAATGGGATGTTTTTAATCTAGAATATTACAATAATCTGGTAAATATTAGCTAATTAAAAAAAATGGGGCATTGCTGTGCCATGTAAAATGGCCAGAATGGAATGAACATGGGATGCACTGGTGTTATGCTGGGCACATTTGAAAAAATGAATGTTAGAAAACATAAATTATTCTCTTTTTACATGTTTACTTTTGTGGATGTCCATTTTCATCTCCTCTTCCATGCAGTCAGATATCAACGTTAGTTATTCTTACTGATAAGGTAGGTATGCTTCATCATATCCACCTCATACAATTCTACTGCATCATGGTTGTTCTTTTTCCATTTTTCTATGTGAAGAATATAAAGGAAGACAAAAATTGATGTCATTGAATAAAGAAAGTTAGAATAGAGGCTTCTTTGGCTTTCCTCAGTCGGGCACCTTAAAATGACTATCACTTCAGTGAAAACCAGGTGTTACATCGAAATAGGGATTATGGTTACTTCCAGTCCAATGGTTCATTAACATCCACAAAATGAAACATTTCTTCATACGAATTGATTTAATATTAATAAGGTAAATGAGCAAGGCTGTTAGAGAAAAATGAGACGGCCAGTGAGTGCTGATGAAGCATTAAATGTAGTTTGGTAAAACGATAAGATTTCTTAATTTGACTAGCTACACTTAGAGCTTCTCTAAAAAATGTAATATTCCAATATTCAGAAAGGCATTCATGTGGGTGTATATACATTATGTACATGGGCTCATACAATTGTTGAAGTACATGCATGTACAAATATATACAATAATAATTGGTTAAAATTACATACTAATGCAATTAAGGCTGGAGGCCAAACTCCACCCCAATGGAACCCATACTTGTGGAATATTATGTATACTTAAATTTATGAAAAAGTATTGTTTTCATAAAAACCCCTACTTCAGGGTTTAAATGTTTGGTTTTGTTGCTTTGTTTTTACTGTTTCTTATTTCTATGAAAATTAAAATTGTAATAACTACGCTAATTATAGTCTTGTTGATGTTAGTAAGGTTGTGTCCTTATATGTTGCTGTTATATTTGTCACTATAAATTGGCAGTCCTGATGTATGTGCACAATTTTTACCAAATAAAAAAAAATAAATATAAATAAGGATTTTTGAGGACCCTTGAGTGAGTTTTCTCCATTCCCATTTAGACCTTTTTGTAGCATACGACTATTGGGCCAGCCCCAAACAAAATATTTAAAAGAGATATCGAGGTCTGAGTAATATTTTCATGAAGTTGATCAGAATCTCTGTGATACATAATTTTATCATTCTCTTTGAAAGAAAGGAGTTCTTGACATGAGACATTGGCCCATATAATAGATTCAAAGTTTATCTTTCCATGCAAAGAAAATTTATAATCATCAGCAAACATGTATATTATTAGGTAATCTACCAGTTAAGGTAGGTTTTTGGATGGACACAACTATCAAAAAAATATTTTGTAACTCCAAACAAAACCCAATCCAGCAACCTACTCTACATCAGGTCCCTCTTCATCTCTGTGTACCTCCTTCCTCCTTTCATCCCACCCAACATCCCTATCCTCTTCCTGCCCTTTCCTAGTTTGCCTAACATTCTCCCCTCTATTACTTTCTTTAATATTCCACTACCACTCAATACGCCTTTCATCCATTGGTACTGCCTCCATCGAATTTCTCTCAACAAACCCCTCTCCTCACCCACTATCTCCGGAACTTCTTCATTTGTTTTCCTTTTGGACCATTACACCTTCTCCATTCTTCTACACACGCACATTTCAAAAGCCTCCAATCTACGTCTATCCTCTTGCTTCAGCGACCATGCTTCCGTGCCATACATAGCTACGCTCCATATCAGAGTTCTTACAAGTCTTTTCTTATCCTCCCTACTCAGCATCCCTTTCACCAAAGCCCTCCTCCTTGAGAAAGCCTCCCTGCTTAGCGGAATTCTTCTCCTTACATCCTGACTACTTTGACCGTATTGGTCCAAAACACTTCCGAGATATGTAAAGTGTTCTACCTGCTCTATTTTTCTCTGAGCTGAGGACTGAGTGCACTTGGATTGGCAACCAGTTACACAATCTAATGTTCACATTATGAAATGAGTTGCATGTTAAGTACAGTCTACCATAAGAGTCTTCATATTCACATTACTCCTAATGGTGTAGTTATGGATGTGAGATCTTAATTGGTTTGTAGGTTAACTTTCTCATGAGTCAGTCGTTAATATACATTAAATAAATTCAGGCATGATTCTATAACTAACATAAAAAGGCTAGGAAGAAAGGCTAAGTTAAATGTTAAAATAGGAGGGCAAAATGGAACACGCATACAGAACAGTGTATTTAGCTCACAAATATACTGGACCAAAATGGTCAAATTATTAGACATCAAAGGAGAAAAATTTCACTAGGCAAGGAGACTTTCATGTAGAAGAGGAAATTCATGCAAGGATGTTATGGAAACACTCTTTAAAACATTTATATGGACCGTGGTTATGTTCGGTACTAAAACATGGTCATAGAAGTAGGATGATAGACACAGATTGGAAGCGTTTGAAATGTGAGTGTGGAGAAGGATTGAGAAGGTATAGTGAACAGGAAGAAAAACAAATGAGAATATGCTAGACATGGCAGGGGAGGAGAGAGAAGATTATTGGGAGAGATTTTAAGGAGGCAGGAAAAATGGATGCAAATCATATTGATTGGTAGTGGAACATAAAGTCTGCGATATACAGAGAACCAGATGTAGGGCAAGGGAGGAAGGAGTAGAAAGAGGATAGAGGTAGTAGTAGTTTTTAGGGGAAGTGAGCGGGACCTGAGGTCATTAGCACCATTAGGGATGGATCGGATTGGAGAAAGGGTGGAGAGAATCTCTTAACCTTTCTCTTGAATCTCTTAACCTTTCTCTTGAATCTCTTAACCTTAACCTTGAATCTCTTAAAACTCTTAACGAAAGATAGTTAAATATCCCATCCAACAGATGGAGTACTCTCTCAAAGTGCTCTTCACAAAGCACCTCAAATAGGGATCTGGATACTACTGAAAAATTTTTTCCATCTCCAGGATTTGAACCCAGGCATACCCTCAGTGGGAAGCCAGTTTGTTAGCCACCAAAGCATCCCAATCGTCAGGAAGAGGATATATATTGTAGGTGAAATTAAGGGAGGAAAGAAAAATGTGAAATTGAAGAGGGGTATACTACAGGGTTCGATTTTGAGTGTTTATTTGCGTTAGAAGAGTAGGTAAGTAAATTTATTTTTTGTACAATTCTTTAGTCTATATTCATCCAAAGCCTATGCTAACTGGTAGAATACCAATAATAATGATAATAATATTGAACAAGTTTATTTCATTTGGTTCCTGTATTGCATTGCCTGCGGCCATAACATGTCGAAATGTGATCAGGTCATCTACATTTACAATGAGGATAACACAAAATGATGAATACAGGTATAGATATACTCTGTAGGTACCAAGTAGAAATAGAATAGGTAAATTAGGAAAAATATAATACAAAACATGGTTGAAATATTATAGAAAAGAATACAACAAGAGAATACATAATTGAAAATATTTAAGGAGGGGAAACCATTTTAAAAGGACGGTGGACCCAGAGTTCCAGTCACAGCTCCTATGGAAATAAGCATTAGCACCACTGCCATCATTGTGAGAGAAAATGATTGAATGACACTAATAGGACAATCAGAAATATTGAAACTTAAGATTTCAAACCACACAAAGGTGACAGAAAAATTGCACCTAATACATGTTTGTGCAACTTGGGTTCTACAAAATTCACTGCAAAATGATGATTATTTCACAAACATTAATGTAAAGTGTATTCTCCATTCATTCCCAAATACTCAAGACCTAGCTCCAAGCAATGTTTTCTGGCTCTCTAAGGTGAAGAAATATATAAATGGAAGGTGAATTTCATCATCAAAAACACACATTTTAAAAGCTGCCACTGATGCAATACTGGAGTCAAATATAAATGACACTTTTACAAAATGTACACAATACATTAATGTAATTATATCCTATTCCTGCCCAACATCCCCTTAGTCCCCGCTTGCCTATCTTTCCTCTATAATTCAGTCTTTAACATCACACTGTAAATCAATATGCTTTATATCCATATTTCCTGTCTCCTTATAATTTCTTCCAGCAATCAACTCTCCTCCCCCACCATGAAAAGTACTTCTTATTTTGTTTTCCTAACTGACGACTTAACTTTCTCAATTCTTCTCCACACCCACACTTCAAAAGTATTCAATCTATGTCTAACATCCTGCTTTAATTTCCATAAATCCGTGCCACATTCAACTTTTCACAAGCCTTTTCATGACATCTTTACTAAATGTCCATGACATCAATTCTTTCCAAAAGAAGAAGTGAAGGATGTCATAAGGCTCAGACTACTTTTACTAGGAAGATTCATACAAAATTTCTAAAAAATTTACATCTAAAATCAGAAGATCAATGCTCAACTAAATCTTATACACACTGTATGAGATTATCCATAACTGATTAAAATTGAGCATAAAGTTAATCAAGGTCAATCACTTATTAATTGAAAAATAAAAATTCAAGTTCTATCTCGAATGTTCATAAATCAGATATGACAAAAAGAGCTCAAAACTTAGAGCATATGAAAAAATATAAAGGCCGAAATAAATACATATCAATCATCATCAGTTTCACAGTGATGAAGGACATATTTGCCACTGGAAGTGCCCCAAGGTTAATAATTACTGCTGCATTAATTTCATCATGCAAAAATGTTCTACAGTGCATGGATTATATTCATTTCATCATGCAAAACCCTGGTATTATTTACACATGCTAAGGGAGAGAGAAGAAAAATGTACAGAAATGAGAGAAATTCTTAGAGCAAGAACAATCATTCATCTACAAGGGGGTTTGAACCCAGATCTTTCATTTATTGGCCAAAATATTTAGCCGATTTAGCTACAGAAACATAATCCTCTTCCATTGTGAATTTCTAAGGGCTTTAAAGATACAAGACAATAAACATACTTGTTAATACGTCATGTGCAGTTTGGTATTCATAATCATGTTTCTGTGCACATGAGTTCATTGATAATTGTTTGAACATCTTCATCATTTGCAGACCTATTTAGAGATATTTTATCGATTCAATGTTCTTTATACAGTGATTCTACCTAATGCTAAAGAAGATGAGACATTGATGAGAAATCTTGAGAAAAAAAGAAATAATATAACTTTTGCGGGTCATATATATTCTAAATCACCTTACCTGTATGCATTATAGTGGGGTTTATGTGTAAGAATCAATTTTTAAAATCCAATGTTTCATAAGTGAATATGTATGTTAATGAAACCGTATTTTTCATATGCTAGAATTCAGTTAGAACACATTTCAGTCATTTGGAGCCCACATAAAAAAATAGATATTTGCCTTCAATGAGAAAAATACATTACTGAAGTGAATCTATGAATTTTAAATGTTATAGCGTCTAGGCAGTTATACAACCAAGTTGAGCATGATAAATGTTCCATTTCCAACTTAAATGACAATAACAATGGGGGTTTGAACCCAGATCTCTCATTTATTGGCCAAAATGTTTAGCCGATTTAGCTACAGAAACATAATGCTCTTCCATTGTGAATTTCTAAGGGCTTTAAAGATACAAGATAATAAACATACTTGTTAATACGTCATGTGCAGTTTAGTATCCGTAACCATGTTTCTGTATATGGTAGTTCATTGATCATTGGTTGAACATCTTTATCATTGCATATACTATTGCAGTGCTAAAAAATTACAAACACTCAGATCTTCCCATGTAGCCTCTTGTCTCCTCTTCATTAGTCAAGGTATACTTGGTTATGCTAAGCCATCAGGATAGGAGGCACACTTGGTACCAATGCTGTAATAGAATTACAAAAGACAAAACTGCGAATAAATTTGACTCATCGGTGTTGAATTAATAATTCAAGGTATACTGACATATGTAGAAATTCAAATGAATGTAAAAGATACATTACCACTAATGGCAAAGCAGTCAAGTACAAATATATCTCAGGAATACTAAGGTGCCCACTTAAACACAAACTTTATCACTTACCCAAATCAAACCAATCTCCCCACCACGCCCTCATAAAAAACAGACCTTTTTTAAAAAAAATACCCTGGAAGACTTAAAACATAAAAACCATAAACACAATCATAAACCCGAAGGTCAGATTGATTGGTGATAAAAGAGCCTTAACACCCTTACAGACAGACGGCCAGATCTTTTCCTGCCTAGTTATGGTTTCCCAGGAGATCTGGTACCCAAAAAATCAGAGCGATATTTGCATATACCCAAAAGGAACTTGCCCGGGAATCGAACCCGCGACCTTCCGGTCTATACACCAACACTCTACCCACTGGACTACCGTGCCTTGCTACCAATCCAATGTTGAACGTAATTTTGCATGCCACAATGGTAATGTTTTCTGCTGATAATAGCAGTCTTTTGATTATAATATTGGAACTATATATAGAACATAAACATGAAATACTGGACGATTACTTAGGCTTTTCGTTTCCAATGTGGGAAGGTCCTCAATATACTCATCAACCAGTTAAAGCTAGAATCTACTGTCTTGCAGTTGGGGAAGGGATTCACATACTTACAGTGTTCAATAATGCGGAAAACACCCTTCGTACTGCTTATTGGTCTCACCACTGGTGGATTAAATTTACAGGTTTTCGAAAATTCTCGGTGCACAATGCACTCAATTTCGTTTCCTATTTTTAAAATAAACGATTTAATATAAATAAGTACCTACGAAAGGAAATGTTCTCCCAGTGGCATTAATTTCTTGAGATGTATTAGTTCTGAAAATATGTACAAAGTTTTCTGAAACGAATATTCACGAGTGCCTCCGAGGCTTTACTTCGTCAAGGACAACTTTCTCTTTTCGCCCGCTTGGCTTGGTGGCTGCTTACTCCCCGCGCCCCCTTGCCCTCGCGCTCGGGTATTAGTTATTGCGCATCCAATTACATCGCACTCAAATAGGACATTAATCCTTATGGAAAGTTTGGAGTCTATGAAAAAACACGACAAAAATACACCTAAATTTTAGGTTTAAAATGACACCGAAATTATTTCCTTCCTTGTCCAGATACGGCGTTATACTGAAGAAAATAATTTCCAGAGTCTATTGCATCAATTTCTCTCACTTCATTTGTTTCTTCTTCTAGGCCCCTCTTGATTTTTCATGTGCCCCTTTTGACTCAACCTCGAGTGCTTCTCCCTTCTATGAGTTCATCTTCATTGACCTTCAAGTCCGAATGAGTTCCAAGATATGACCTTCAACTGCTATTTCCCTTTATATTCCGACCAGCCGATTTTCGTGAAAATCGGTCGAGTTTGAGAAAAAGCTGCTTGGTGGCCTTGAATTAGTCTAACCTTTTCCCGTCAAAAAGTGAGCAACGAAATGGCGCTGTATGTCCGCGAAGAGACCCAGCGCTATTTTCAAATGCGTAAATAGGAACCAATTTATGTTGCCCCTTGCTCATTCCGTCTAACCAATCAGCACGAATCAATTAGCTAAAATTATGAAATATTAAAGGGGAATACGAAATAGCCTTAGTTCGTCTATTTTAAAAGTATATTACTTTTTTCATTAAACTTCGATAATATCCCGTTCGAAATTTACAAATTTTTGGCGGGTAAGGGTCTTCATTATTTTTTTTAATAATTTTTTCTTCCGCGCTCGATTTAATTGAGAATGCTATTTGGCAATTCAAATTATTGAGAAAAATGCTCTTTTTTCCCATTCAGTAATTTTGATTGAATGAATGAGTCTACTAATTTTGTGATTGATTGTACTAGCCTCTTTCTTTGCTGAACTCCATTGCAATCAAAGGAGACTCTCATGTCCACAATAAGATTTTCGTTTTTCCTCAGATGGAATTTTTTCTGTAATTTACACTTGTAGTCCATTCGCTGTATTACCACCATATATTATATAGGGTACTCCTAAACTTATTTAGTTGTAGTCATTTCTCTGTCTTATAAACACAAGAAAGTGACCAAAATTCAATTCAATTATATCATCGTACCCAAATGCCAATCGCGTAATCTTGCAAGAATTTGAGTAATCAGTATTAATAAAATGAAAACTTTATAAAGCAAATTTATTTCATCAATAATTTACACAATCCATTGAAATGAATTGATTAGAGTTTTGCAATTCTAAAAAAATTACAAGCAGTTTTCCCATAGAACCTCATTCCCATATCTCCTTTGTCCTCTTCATCAATCAAGGTGTATTTGGTTATGCTAAGTCATCAGGACATGAGGCATACTTGACGATAATGCTGTAATAGAATTACAAAAGACAAAATTGTGAGATAATTTGACACATCAGTGTAGAATTAGTAATTCAAGGTATACTGACAAATGTAGAAATACAAATAAATGTAAAAGATAGATTACCACTAATGATAAAGCAGGCAAATTCCAAAATATTTTTGGGATAGAAAGGTGCACATTTTACCCAAACTTAATCACTCACACAAATGAAGCCAATCCCGCACCATGCCCTGTTAAAAAACAACCCATTTTTAGAAAACATACTTATAATTTTCTCGGCTATACATTTTAAAACTTAAATACCCTAACCACAGTCTTGGTAATGCTGTAATAGAATTACAAAAGACAAAATTGTGAGATAATTTGACACATCAGTGTAGAATTAGTAATTCAAGGTATACTGACAAATGTAGAAATTCAAATAAATGTATAAGATAGATTACCACTAATTATAAAGCAGGCAAATACATAAATATTTTAGGAAAAGAAATGTGCACACTTTACCCAAACTTCATCACTTACTGAAATTTAGCCAATCTCCACAAGAAATCAACTAGCTTGGGTGGAGCTGCACGTGCCTTGCCCGGGAATCGAACCCAGGACCCTCCGGTCGGTAGTCCAATGCTCTACCCACTGGACCACCGGGACCCACTCTCTCCTCCATGCCCTGGCACAAAATAAATCTTTTTTTTAAAAACACACTTGTCACTCATTGAAATTCTAATGAATGAAAAACATTCTTAAGTTTTTAATTAGTAATCCAAGGCATATATATAAACCATTCCACTTTATTTATTTATATTCTAAACTGCCAAATAATCCTCCAGATGGCAACAGCTTACCATTCTACCTAGCCGTTGATTTTACTTGACTGTAGTGTTTCAACCAATGAGGTTTGATTTAATTCTTAACTTGGCAAGCCAAGATGGCAATTGGCATACAGGTCACTGGATGCAACCAAACTGCACCAGAATACCTCACAGCAGTAAATCATCCCATTATAAAATGCTCTGCATCATAACATCAAGGTTACCAAGTTAAGCATAACACACAGGGAGTCCCAAGATGAGACACATTTTAAAGAAAATGCGGAATATTAAG
Source organism: Hetaerina titia (assembly GCA_037158775.1). Taxonomy (NCBI): domain Eukaryota; kingdom Metazoa; phylum Arthropoda; class Insecta; order Odonata; family Calopterygidae; genus Hetaerina; species Hetaerina titia. The sequence continues at coordinate 25,342,071 of CM073773.1, forward strand.
ATATATTAAAAACAAGAATATTCAAACCTCTATGACTTTATTTGTACTTTTCTCAATTGCTGGTACAATAAAACTACGAAAGGCATTCAACCTTATCTCTCACACACCCATATATACATACTTACACACACATATATATTTATCTTTGAAATTCACGCTTTCTGGCGACGCACAAACACACAGATACAAAATATTCAACACACTGAAACATAAAGGAAGGACACTCACATTATGAATTTAACGTTTCCACGGCCCAACCATCGTCATCAGAATGGCTATCTCGGGGAAGATAGGAGAATACATGTGCAGAGGAAGGGTGAGATAAGGACCAAGAGGAAGTGGACAAGGTGGGGGAGGGAAAACGTAGTCAGCATTGGATACATTCAGTGGGTTTATGTATATATAACATAAATATCAGCCTAAGGGTTGAGGCTGAGGCTGAGTATCAACCTGAAGGTTGGTTTAGTAGGTGATGGTAGAGTACTAAACCCAATGGTGTGTGAAATCCATGCATCAGGGATGGGGGTCCAGTTCCATTCCCTGTGCCAGTTATGGTATCCCAGGAAGATCTGGTACCTGAAAAATCATATAGCTTGGGTGGAGCTGCAGGTGCCCAGAGTAGCTTGCCCTGGAATCGAAACCGGGCTCTCCAATTAGTAGTCAGCATCTTAACTTTGCATGTAGGAAAACTGCATGAAAGTTTCCTCAAAGACTGGTAAGGCGCTTAAGTAATCATTATGCACAAAACAAAATTTTTAATGGATTTCTGGAAAAAATGGCTAAGATTATCCCTCCATTCCAACTGATGATAAGCATCAGTCCTAATGTCTCAGTCCAATCTGCCAACAAAACCTCTGATAGTGCTATCACTTCATTGGAGGCTGGGAATCTAAACTTAAGTGGCCCAGTTAGCAGGCAAGGTAGTCAAAACGTTTGGAAAGAGAACAATTCCAGAGCAAATCAGGTGATTGTCAGCTCTTTTTAAGCTGATCCCATTACATTTCTTTCACATGGAATAAACTTAGGACTCGATCCATTCAGGAGAAAATGATCAGCATTAATCCAAGAATTACATGCAGGGAAGAAGAAATGGGGATGATGTCATTTTGCTATCATGGTGATGATGGCCACACCACACTATCGATCCAAGGGAGGTACTGTGCGACCCTTGTGTAGACGGCAGCCATGAACTCTGACCCAGATCAGATGGCACCAAATGATGTGACACCTAGGATTCGGATGATGCACTTATCCTTCTTGTCTCTGATCTGCAATGGCCTACCAGAGTCACCCTGTGAATCAAAAGAGGAATCTCTGAACATAGACTTGAACTAAGCTGATTATTTTATGGTTTCACTGCATGGGATAACTAGATAATTCATCTAAAAATGGACATGCAAATGGGCAAAAATTTTTGATCGTGAGAGAATTGAGTTTTTAAGTTTGTTTTTTTCCAGTTTTATTTTTTGGTAGTCTACTGTTTGAGGTAGGCTTTGGATGGACATAGACTAACTTATGGAAATTTCTAAATGTCTCCCAACAACTTGACGCCCCACCCTAAGAGAAATATTTCTTTAATTCTTTATACTTTCTTCCTCCTTTCATTCTGTTCAGCATGTCTATCCTTTTGTTTCCCTTATTCCACCTGCCAAATATTTCCACTTCTTTCACAGTCCTGAAGTGTCCTATCGAAATTCAAATTGCTCTGCATACAACTTTTCTTCCTCCTTAGGATTTCTCAGAACAACCCCCACTCCACACTCACCATTCCCAGCACTTCCTCATCTCTTTTACTATCCATCTAGTTCACCTCTTCATTCCTATCTATACACTCATATCTCAAAAGCCTCTCATGTGCACTCATCATCTAACTTCAAAGACCAAGTTTATTAGCCGTGCAAAATGACTCTCAATGTCAAAGTTCTCACTCATCCTTTCTTAATATCCTTACTCAATGACCCTGCCATCCCCTCCTTGTAAAGGCTCCTTAGACTATGTTCAGTAGGGCTCCCTAAATTAACTATCATTTCTGTGAAAACCAGGTGTTACATCAAAATAGGGGTTAGGGTTTCTTCCAGTCCTATGATCCATTAACATCCACAAAATGAAAATATTCTCCATGGAAAAAATGTTTCAAATGGGGTTCATCTACTGTCACAATTAAGCATCAGTTTCAGCAAGCTTGATAAATATTTTTTTGAAACTATTATTATTTCTTTGAAATTTTAAACCTACCTAATGTCCTTGTTTTTAGCTATTTTCAATTGAAACTAATTAAATTGAATAAATCAATTTTGTGTTCGCTCTTGCAGATATATATAGACATATATAATATATTCTTCATCCGATAAAAAAATGACATACCTACCATTGTAAAAATAGTGAAAGGTGGAAAATAGTAAATAGAAAGAAGACAAGAAAACCATGGATTATGGATGAAATGATTTCTTCATTTTTTCACTTCTTTACGAATTCTGCCATCCTTCATTACATCTGTGCTTGTAAAAAGCCTGATCACCTCTCTCCTCTATCCTGCTTATCCATTCTCCCTTCTCTTTGGTGATGACTGCACCTACAGCAATATACAAACACATTTTTTCATATTTATTCTATCCAAATCCTCTAATTTTTTCTGATTCTTCTAACTCCTTATTTTCTCTTCATTCTCCACCACACCCACATCTCAAAAGCCTCCTTGCTCACTCATCCTCTTCCCTACGCCAGGCCAGATTTCACATCCACCAGGCACTATGCCCAATATTAATGATTAGCTAATCCTTCATTAGCATATTCACTTAGTGTATCTGTCTAAAAATATTCCCTTTTTTGTAAATGCTTTTTTTGCTAACACAGTCCTTCTCATGTGTTCACTTTTACTTTAAAGTATTGAACGAATGCACAATTTTTTCCACCTGTGGTAGTTTATTCCTTGCCCCTTATCTTTATAAATTCATGATACCAATGCAGTCATTAGTACTTGAGGGACCAGACATTATTGCTAATCCAATTAATAACCACTGCCACAATATTTTCTATATCAACAGCAGATATTGAATACAACACTGCTCTAGAAAACATGAGAACAGGGAAGTAAGATTGCATCACAGGTGTCCTTTCCACCAGCTAGGTGGCCAGCACACAGCTGAGAGTCCCCGATTCCTTCAGACAACTTAGACGTCTTCAACACAGTGGAAAACACTTGGGTGCATACATCCGAACTGTATAGGTTGAGAGTCATGAGCCTAAGCACCCTCGATGTAGATGAATCTGAAAATTGGGGAAGTAACCAGGACCTAAGGTCAATAGCGCCATTAGGGATAGATTGGAAAGAAGGAAGGGTGGATAGAAACTCTACTCTTAACCAAAGATAGTTTAATATCCCATCAAACAGATGGAGTACTCTCTCAAAGTGCTCTCCACAAAGCGCCTCAACTAGGGATTGGGATACTACTGAAAAATATTTGACATCTCCAGGATTTGAACCCAGGCATACCCTCAGTGGGAAGCCAGTACGTTAGCCATTAAACCATCCCAATCCCCAGGAAGAGGATAGATATGGTAGATGACATTAAGGGAGGAAAGAAGATTGTGAAATTGAAGAGGGATACACTACAGGGTTCGATTTTGGGTTTTTATTTTCGTTAGAAGAGTAAGTTAGTAAATTTATTTTTTGTACAATTCTTTAGTCTATGTACATCCAAAGCCTAACCTAGATGGTAGAATACCAATAATAATAATACTGAACGATTTTATTTTATTTGGCTCCAATATTGCATTTCCAGCAGGCAGATCATGTTGAAATGTGATCAGGTCACCTACATTAACAATGAGGGTAACACGCCTATGGAAATAAGCCTTAACACTACTGCCGTCATTGTGAGAAAAAATGATTGAATGACACTAATAGGACAATCAGAAAAATTGAAACTTAAGATTGCAAACCAAACAACGGTTGCAGAAAACTTGCACTTGAGACATGTTTGCGGAAGGTGGGTTCTACAAAATTCACTACAAAATAATGATTATTTCCCAAACATTAATGTAAAGTGTATTCTCCATTCATTCCCAAATACTCAAGACCTAGTTCCAAAGAAAGTTTTCTGGCTCTCTAATGTCAAGAATTACCTAAATGGAAGGTGAATTTCATCATCAAAAACATACATTTTAAAAGCTGCCACTGATGCAATACTGAAGTCAAATATAGATGAAACTTTTACAAAATATACACAACACATTAACGTAATTATAAAATATTTTTTTAATTACTGCTTCACAAGTTATATAAATATAAATGTTTATGATCAGTCTCTATTAAACAGCAATTTTGTGGTCAAGTACAGAGTGGGTTTAACAGCCTGGAGTGGAGTCTATACCTAATCACTTGGAAAGACTGCTAGTCAGTGCATACCTTGGTACTTGGTGTGACTGAATCCACTTGCTATGACCTTGTGAATCCCAGCCATGTCAGAATCAGGTTGAAGGCATGCGGGTCGTACTTGCAAGTCAAATTTCGGCACTGGGAGTGCAAGTTGGACCAAGACAATGTCGTGATAATGCGAGAATTTCTTGAAGTTGTGGTGCCTGATGCTCTCGGCAACAGGATACATGCTGGAGGTCTTACCCTCTCCTGTCAGTGAGGGAGACTTCAGAAAGTGAGTAATAGAGAATAATTAACGTTCTGGTATGGCTTTTTTGCAGTAGGAAAAAATATACTGCTTGTAGTGAAATTGCAAAATGCAGGTGTACAACACTTCAAGCAATAAATTTATCCCTGAGATGTTTCCAGTGTCTGTCATGCAGGATTTTACTGAGAAATCCCCTACAGGAAAGGTTACTACCATGGGGTTTACTTTCTCCTGGAACCCTAATTACAATGTCTATCTGTTTGCAGTGACATTGCTTGTGACATGTGTAATTTATAGTATGTCAGAATACACAAACATTTAAGTTATGGAACAAAAGGTCTTTCCATGTTGATCCTTTGAATGCTGTTCTCAGTACCACCACATATTCTTTTAAACTATTTCACTTAAGATATTAGTTTAAGTAAGTTTGGGATAGACATAAGTTTTCAAATGGGACACTTATTTTTCTGACATCCTGCATTACAATAAGGCCATATTCAACTCTTCATACTTCCTATCTCCCTTAATTCCAACCAACATTTCTATCATATTCCTGCCTAACATCCCCTTAGTCCTCATTTGCCTATATTTCCTCTATAATCTATAGCCTTTAACATCACACAGTCGATCAATATACTTTGTATCCATATTTCCTGTCTCCGTATGATTTCTTCCAGCAATCACCTCTCCTCCCCCACCATTCAAAGCACTTCCTATATTGTTTTCCTATCTGATGACTTCACTTTCTCAATTCTTCAATCTATCACAACCTGTTTCAATTGTCATATTCGTGCCATATTCAACTTTTAACAAGCCTTTTCATAACATCCTAACTTAAATTCCCTGCCATCAATTCTCTCCTTCTGTTGAAAGCTCCTTTGCCTAGTGCAATTCTTCTCCTTAGGTCCCTACTGCTTTGGCCATTGTGGTCCAAAGCACTTCTGATATATGAAAGCTGTTCTACCTGCTCTAGTTTTAATCCTCCTTTTTTAATGTTCTTAATGTTTTAATGGAACATGACTCAGAAGAAGATAGCTTAGCTCCAGGCATACTCGACGATGAAATAGAAAGGGCATTAAAGGAGATGAAAGCAAATAAGGCCGTCGGGGTGGACAACATACCTGTAGAACTGTTGAAATGTTTAGGAAAAGGTGGGAAGAAGGCCCTTTATGGACTGATTCGTAGTATCTATGTGGAAGAAATCTGGCCGGAAGATTTTGTGAGATCGGTGTTAGTTCCTATTCCAATAAAGGCAAAGGCTACATCATGTGAGGATTACAGAACAATAAGTTTTATATCCCACACAGATAGTTATTCTCAGGATCATCGACAAAAGGATAGAGAATAAGACAAATGATTACTTAGGGGATGATCAGTTTGGATTAAGGAAAGGAAGAGGTACCCATGATGCCATTGCAGTAATGAGATCACAAATCAAGAGGAATATAGAATACAATCAGGACGTATTTGCCTGTTTTGTAGATGTCAAAAAAGTGTTTGATAGAGTGAATTGGGAAAAATTAATGCATGTGTTGCAGAGAATAGGAATGGATTAGAGGGACAGGAGACTGATCCGCAACCTGTACATGTCTCAGACTGCTCAGGTGCGAGTGCGGAACGGAGAGTCCGGATGGGCAGTGTTAGGAAGAGGTGTAAGGCTGGGTTGTCCATCGTCACCAGTGCTGTTCAACGTATATGTGGAGGAAATGATTAAAGAGGCATGGGAAGAACTGGAGGTAGGAATGAAAGTCAGAGGGGAATTCGTAAAATCGGTTAGGTTTGCTGATGACCAAGCATAAGTTGCTCAGTCAGCCAAGGGGTTGCAAGGTTTGCTGAGTGAATAGGAGGTTCAGTGCAACAAATATGGGATAGAATCAATATTAATAAAACAAAGGTTATGCCATTTTCCAGAAGGAATAAGGCTAAGCTAAATATTAAAATAGGCAGGAAAAAAATAGAGCGGATAGAACAGTTCACATGTCTCGGAAGTGTTTTGGACCAACACGATCAAAGTGGTAGGGACGTAAGGAGAAGAATTGCACTAGGCAAGGAGGCTTTCTCAAGGAGGAGGGAGTTGGTGACAGGGATGCTGAGTAGGGAGGATAAGAAAAGACTCGTAAGAACTCTGATATGGAGCATAGCTATGTATGGCACGGAAACATGGTCGCTGAAGCAAGAGGATAGACGTAGATTGGAGGCTTTTGAAATGTGGATGTGGAGAAAAATGGAGAAGGTGAAATGGACCAAAAGGAAAACAAATGAGGAAGTACTGGAGATGGTGTGTGAGGAGAGAGGTTTGTTGAGAGAAATCCTATGGAGGCAGGAAAAATGGATGAAAGGCGTATTGAGCGGTAGTGGAATGTTGAAGAAGGTAATAGAGGGGAAAATGTTGGGCAAGCGAGGAAAGGGCAGGAACAGGATAGGGATGTTGGACGGGATGAAGGGAGGAAAGAAGTACACCGAGATGAAGAGGGACCTGATATAGATTAGTTTGCTGGATTGGGTTTTATTAGGAGTCACAAAATGTTTATTTGATAGTTGTGTCCATCCGAAAACCTACCTTATCCAGTAGACTACCCAATAATAATAATGTTTTAATCTTAGCCTATCTCTTCTGCGAAAACTGCATAACCTTTCTTTTATTAATATTGATTCTCATCTCATATCATTCATACTGAATTTGCTATTCACTCAGCAATCTCAGCAATGCTTAGAACCCCTTGGCTGACTGACAAACTGAAGCTTGGTCATCGGCAAACATAACTGATTGTATGAATTCCCCTCTGACTCTCTATCCCTAGTTCTCCTCATGCCTCTTTAATCATTTCTTCCTCATATACACTGAACTGACCAGTAATAATGATACACCCTGCTTTAAACCTCTTCTAATATTAAATAATACTATTATTATATAATTCAATGCATCAAGGTATTCTTAATTTGCATGGAATAAATCTTAAGAAGTGAAGGATGTCTTCACTTCTTAAGATTAATACAAAATTTCTAAAAAATGTACATTTAAATCAGAACAACAATGTTCAACTAAATCTTGCTCACAATGTATGAATTTATCCATGACTGATAAAAATTGAGCATAAAATTAATCAAGGTAATGCACTTATTAATTGAGAAATAAAAGTTAAAGTCCTATCTTAAATGTATATAAATTAGACAACCCAAAAAGAGATCAGAAGTTATAGCATATATAAAATATAAAGGTCGAAACAAATGCATACCACTCATCATCACTTTTGCAGTGATGGAGGATATATTTGCCACTCGAAGTGCTCCAAAGTTCGCAGGAACAACAGTACCACTATATTTTTCACAAAAGAAAAAACACACAATAATACTGCATTAATTTTTTCATGCAAAAATATTCTACAGTGCATGGATTACATTCATTTCATCATGCAAAACCCTGGTATATTTACACATGCTGACAGATGCAGAAGAAGAATGTTCGAGTACCAGAGTCTAGAAATGTGAGAAATATTCAAAGCAAGAACAATTATTCATCTACAAGGGGGTTTGAACCCAGATCTTTCATTTATTGACCAAAATGTTTAGCCGATTTAGCTACAGAAACATAATCCTCTTCCATTGTGAATTTCTAAGAGCTTAAAAGATACAAGATAATAAACATACTTGTTAATACGTCATGTGCAGTTTGGTATTCACAATCATGTTTCTGTGCATGGTAGTTCATCGATAATTGTTTGAACATCTTCATCATTTGCAGACCTATATAGAGATATTTTATCGATTCAATATTCTTTATACAGTGATTCTACCTAATGCTAAAGAAGATGAGACATTGATGAGAAATCTTGAGAAAAAAAAATAATATAACTTTTGCGGGTCATATATATTCTAAATCACCTTACCTGTATGCATTATAGTGGGGTTTATGTGTAAGAATCAATTTTTAAAATCCAATGTTTCATAAGTGAATATGTATGTTAATGAAACCGTATTTTTCATATGCTAGAATTCAGTTAGAACACATTTCAGTCATTTGGAGTCCACATCAAAAAATAGATATTTGCCTTCAATGAGAAAAATACATTACTGAAGTGAATCTATGAATTTTAAATGTTATAGCGTCTAGGCAGTTATACAACCAAGTTGAGCATGAAAAATGTTCCATTTCCAACTTAAATGACAATAACAATGGGGGTTTGAACCCAGATCTCTCATTTATTGGCCAAAATGTTTAGCCGATTTAGCTACAGAAACATAATGCTCTTCCATTGTGAATTTCTAAGGGCTTTAAAGATACAAGATAATAAACATACTTGTTAATACGTCATGTGCAGTTTAGTATCCGTAACCATGTTTCTGTATATGATAGTTCATTGATCATTGGTTGAACATCTTCATCATTCTATATACTTTTGCAGTCCTAAAGAATTACTAACAGTAGCATTTTCCCAAGCAGCCTCTTGTCTCCTCTTCATTAGTCAAGGTGTACTTGGTTATGCTAAGCCATTAGGAAAGGAGGCATACTTGGTACCAATGTTGTAATAGAATTACAAAAGAAAAAACTGTGAATTTGACACATGAGTGTTGCATTGGCAATTCAAGGTACACTGACAAATGTAGAAATTCATATGACTGTAAAAGAAAGATTACCACTAATTATAAAGCAGGCAAACACAAAAATGTTATAGGAGTACTGAAGTGCCCACCTTGCCAAAACTTTATCACTCACCCAAATGAAGTCAATCTCGCCACCATGCCCTGTTAAAAAACATCCCTTTAAAAAACATATTCTGATTCTAGACTTTAAAACATAAAAACGTAAACACAGTCGCGAACCTGATGGTCGGATTGATATGTGATTATACAGACTAAGAGAGACAGACCCTTACCAAGACAGACGGCTTGTGAATATTCACCTGTGTATGCCCTATTCATTCCGCGTGCCGGTGAAGGTTTCCCAGGAGATCTGGAAAGCAAAAAAACACATAACTTAAGAGAACCTTCATGTACCCAATGCGAACTTCCACGGGAATCGAACCCGAGACCCTCCGGTCAGTAGTCCAACGCTCTACCCCCGGGACTACCGCAGCTTACCATGCAGAGTTTATTGGACATAATTTTCCATCCCACAATAGTAATGTTTTTTTGCTGATAATAGCAGTTTTTTAATTAAAGTAATATTCGTAATTTATGTAAAACCAGATATGAAATATGGGACGATTACTGAGACACTTCATTTCCAGTCTGCGAAGATCCTGAAAATACTCATCAACCAGTTCAAGCTAGATTGTACTATATTGCAGTTACAATGTACTTAATTTCTTTTCCTATTTTTAAAAGAAACGTTACAATAAAAATAAGTACCTACGTAAGGAAACGCTCACACAGTTTCTTGAGATTGATTAGTTCTCAAACTATAAACAAAGTTTTCTGAAACGAATATTCACGAGTGTCTCCGAGGCTTTACTTCGTCGACGAAAAACTTTCTCTTTTCGCCCGCTTGGCTTGGTGGCTCCTGACTCCCCGCGACCCCCCGCCCTCACGCTCGAGTATTAGTTATTGCGCATCCATTTACATCGCACTCAAAGAGTACATTAATCCTTATGGAAAGTGTGGAGTCTATGAAAAAAAACACGGAAAAAATACACCTAAATTTTTAGCTTAAAATGACACCGAAATTATGTCCCTGCGTTGTCCAGATACGGCGTTATTCTGAAGGAATTAATTTCCAGAGTCTATTACACCCATTTCTCACACTTCATTTGTTTTTTTTACCTTCGGCCCCTCTAGATTTTTCACGTGCCCCTTTTGACTCCACCTTGAGTGCTTCTCCCTTCTATGAGTTCACCTTGATTGACCTTCAAGTCCGAATGTGCTCCCCGATATGACCTTCAATTGCTAATTCCCTCCATATTCCGACCAGGCCATTTTCGTGCAAATCGGTCGAGATAGAGAAATAGCTGCTTGGTGGCCTTGAATTAGTGTAACTTCTTCCCGTCAAAAGTGAGCAACGAAATGGCGCTGTATGTCCGCGAAGAGACCCAGCGCTATTTTCAAATGCGTTAATAGGTACCAATTTCTGTTGCCTCCTGCTCATTCAGTCTAAGCAATTATCGCGCATCATAGTGTTGAAATTATGTAATATTAAAGGGGAATAAGAAATAGTCTTAGTTCCACTCTTTTAAAAGTTGTATTCAACTTTTTTCATTAAAATTTGATTATCTCCAGTTCGAAATATTGCAAACCTTTGGCGGGTAAGGGTCTTCATTATTTTTCATTCACTAACTCCTTCTTTCGTGCACGATTTAATTCATAATGCTATTTGGCAATCCACATTGCTGAGAAAAAGAATATTTTTTCTCATTTCGTAATTTTGCTTGAATATATGAGTATACTAATTTTGTGATTGATTATACTAGACTCATGCTTTTCTGAACTCCATTGCAATGAAGGGAGACTCTCATGTCCGCAGTAAGATTTTCGTTTTTTCTGCAGTTTGAATTTTTTCATAAATTTACACTTGTAGTCCATTCGCTATATGACCACAATATATGATATCGGTTACTCCTAAACTTATTTAGTTGTGGTCATTTCTCTGTTTTATAAACACAAGAAAGTGACCGCATTGCAATTCAATTATAATATCGTATTCAGTTGCCATTCCTGCAACCTTGCAAGAATTGGAGTAATCACTATAATAAACTCAAAAAAGGAAAAAAGAAAATTTAATTAATCTAATAATTTACACAATTCATTGAAATGCATTGTGTTCACTTTTGCAGTCCAAAAAATTACAAGCAGTCACATTTTCCCATAGAGCCTTTGTCTCCATAGTCCTCTTAATCAGTCAAGGTATATTTGGTTGTGCTAAGCCATCAGGACTGGAGGCATACTTGATGCCAATGCTGTTTTTTATTAGGTAATCTACCGGTTAAGGTAGGTTTTTGGATGGACACAACTATCAAATAAACATTTTGTAACTCCAATCGAACCCCAATCCAGCAACCTAATCTACATCAGGTCCCTCTTCATCTCCGTGTACCTCCTTCTTCCCTTCATCCCGTCCAACATCCCTATCCTATTCCTGCCCTTTCCTCGCTTGCCCAACATCCTCCCCTCTATTACCTTCTTCAACATTCCACTACCGCTCAATACGCCTTTCATCCATTTTTCCTGCCTCCATAGGATTTCTCTCAACAAACCCCTATCCTCCCCCACCGTTTATAGTACTTCCTCATTTGTTTTCCTTTTGGTCCATTTCACCTTCTTCATTCTTCTCCACACCCACATTTCAAAAGCCTCCAATCTACGTATATCCTCCTGCTTCAGCGACCACGTTTCCGCGCCGTACATAGCTACGCTCCATATCAGAGTTTTTACGAGTCTTGTCTCAACATCCCTACTCAACGTCCCCGTCATCAACTCCATCCTCCTTGAGAAAGCCTCCTTGCCTAGCGCAATTCTTCTCCTTACGTCCCTACCACTTTGACCGTATTGGTCCAAAACACTTCCGAGATATGTAAACTGTTCTTATTGCTCTATTTTTTCCCCGCCTATTTTAATATTTAGCTTAGCCTTTTTCTTTCTGGAAAATCGCATAACCTTTGTTTTTTTAATATTGATTCTCATCCCATATTTATCGCACTGAACCTCCTATTCACTCAACAATGCTTGCAATCCCCTTGGCTGACTGAGCAACTAATACTTGGTCATCAGCAAACCTAACCGATTTTACGAATTCCCCCCCGACTTTCATTCCTACCTCCAGTTCTTCCCATGCCTCTTTAATCATTTCCTCTACATATACGTTGAACAGTACCGGTGACAATGGGCAACCCTGCCTTACACCTCTTCCTAACACTGCCCATCCGGACTCTCCGTTCCCCACTCGCACCTGAGCAGTCTGAGACATGTACAGGTTGCGGATCAGTCTCCTGTCCCTCCAATCCATTCCTATTTTCTGCAATACACGCATTAATTTTTCCCAATTCACCCTATCAAACGCTTTTTCGAAATCTACAAAACAGGCAAAAACGTCCTGATTGTATTCTATATTCCTCTCGACTAGTGATCTCATTACTGCAATGGCATCACGCGTACCTCTTCCTTTCCTGAACCCAAACTGATCATCCCCTAAGTAATCATAGGAGTACAAAACACCAAACTGTGATTTAATTTGACACTTCAGTGTTGAGTTAGTAATTTAAGGTATACTGATAAATGTAAGAATTCAAATGAATGTAAAAGATAGACCACCACCAATGATAAAGCAGGCAAATACGTAAATATTTTAGGAATAGAAAGGCGCCCACCTTACCCAAACTTTATCATTCACCCAAATGAAGCCAATCTCCCCACCATGCCCTCTTAATAAACAACCCTATTTTTAAAAAACAAATACTGATTTCTGATGTAGACTTTAAAGCATAAAACCCATAAACACAGTCTTCAACCCGAAGATCGGATTGGTAGATCATGATGGACCTTTATTGAGAGCGACGGCTTGTGAATTTTCACTTACTCGTGTAACATACTTTCGTTGTACCGGTCAGGGTTTCCCAGGAGAACTAGCAACCAAAAAGAGCGGAGCTTGGTAGGACCTCAGATACCCACAGCCTCACCCGGGAATCGAACTCGGGAACCTCCGGTCAGTAGGCCAACGCTCTACCCTCTAGACTGCCGCGGCTCCCTATCCGCCGTATAGTGAACATATTTTTGCGTCCCACAATAGTAATGTTTTTTTGGCTGATAACAGCAGTTTTTTGGTTAAAAAAATATTCGTAATTTATGGAGGAGTGAATATGGAAAAATTTGACGATTACTGAGACACGTCATTTCCAATGTGCGAAGTTCCTCAAAATACTCATCAACCCGTTCAAGCTAGAATCTACTATCTTGCAGTTCGGGAAGGGATTCACATACTTACAGCGTTGGACAATGATGAAAACAGCCTTCGTACTGCTTATTGGTCTCACCACTGGTGGATTTAATTTACAGGTTTTCGAAAATTCTCGATGCACAGTGTACTCAATTTCATTTCCTATTTGTAAAAAAACGATTTAATAAAAACAAGAATCTACGAAAGGGAATGTTCAATCAGTGGCAGTAATTTCTTGAGGTGTATTAATACTGAATATATAAACAAAGTTTTCTGAAACGAATATTCACGAGTGTCTCCGAGGCTTTACTTCGTCGACGGGAAACTTTCTCTTTTCGCCCGCTTGGCTTGGTGGCTCCTGCCTCCCCGCGACCCCTCGCCCTCACGCTCGGGTTTTAGTCGTTGCGCATTAATTTACCTCGCACTCAAATAGGACTTTCATCCTTATGGAAAACGTAGAGTCCATAAAAACTAGCTCGGGAAAAATAGAACTAAATTTTAGGCTTGAAATTACACCGAAATTATGTCCCTGCGTTGCCCAGATACGGCGTTATTCTGAAGGAATTAATTTCCAGAGTCTATTACACCCATTTCTCTCACTTCATTTGTTTTTTTTTACCTTCGGCCCCTCTAGATTTTTCACGTGCCCCTTTTGACTCCACCTTGAGTGCTTCTCCCTTCTATGAGTTCACCTTGATTGACCTTCAAGTCCGAATGTGCTCCCCGATATGACCTTCAATTGCTAATTCCCTCCATATTCCGACCAGGCCATTTTCGTGCAAATCGGTCGAGATAGAGAAATAGCTGCTTGGTGGCCTTGAATTAGTGTAACTTCTTCCCGTCAAAAGTGAGCAACGAAATGGCGCTGTATGTCCGCGAAGAGACCCAGCGCTATTTTCAAATGCGTTAATAGGTACCAATTTCTGTTGCCTCCTGCTCATTCAGTCTAAGCAATTATCGCGCATCATAGTGTTGAAATTATGTAATATTAAAGGGGAATAAGAAATAGTCTTAGTTCCACTCTTTTAAAAGTTGTATTCAACTTTTTTCATTAAAATTTGATTATCTCCAGTTCGAAATATTGCAAACCTTTTGCGGGCAAGGGTCTTCATTATTTTTCATTCACTAATTCCTTCTACCGTGCACGATTTAATTCATAATGCTATTTGGCAATCCACATTGCTGAGAAAAAGAATATTTTTTCCCATTTTGTAATTTTGCTTGGATATATGAATATGCTAATTTTGTGATTGATTATACTAGCCTCATGCTTTTCTGAACTCCATTGCAGTCAAAGGAGACTCCCATGTCCGCAGTAAAATTTATCCCTATTTTTATAAAACAAATACTGATTTCTGTTGTAGACTATAAAACATAAAAACCATAAACATAGTTTTCAACCTGAAGATCGGATTGATAGGTCATGATGGATCTTTATTGAGACCGACGGCTTGTGAATTTTCTCTCACCTATGTAAGATCCTTTCGTCATACCGTTTAAGGTTGCCCAGGAGATCTGGTACCCGAAAAATAGCATAGCTTGGTAGAACGTCAGGTACCCAGAGCCTTACCCGGGAATCAAACTCGGGACCCTCCGGTCAGTAGGCCAACGCTCTACCCACTAGTCTACCGCGGCTTCCTATCCACTGTATAGTGAACATATTTTTGTGTCCCACAATAGTAATATTTTTTTTTGCTGATAACCGCAGTTTTTCGGTTAAACAAATATTTGTAATTACATTTGCAGGGCAATGGTGAGGGGAGGAGAGGCAAGGGACCAATAGGAAGTGGACAAGGTGGGGGAGGGAAAATGTAGGCAGCATTTGATGAAATCAGTGGGCTTCGTTTTCTTGGAAGATAAGATATGACTGCTGTGCTGTGTGTTGCTGTCTAAGTTTTTTATTCAACACTTCACTTCCGTACGTGTTCATAAACACAATGTCAACCCGAAGTTTGGTTTAGTAGTTGATGGTAGAGTTCACCCAGTACTAAACCTGATTGTGTATGAAATTGACACATCAGGGAAGGGGGAACAGTACCTTTACCTGTGCCGGTTTGGGTTTCCCAGGAAGATCTGGTACTGAAAAAATCATATAGCTTGAGTGGAGCTGCATGTGCCCAGAGTAGCTTGCCCTGGAATCGAACCTTGGCTCTCCAATTAGTAGTCTACACTTATATCTCCTGAGGTAACATAGGAGGGCATTGGAATTTTTCACCCTAGAGCATTACGATATTCTGGTAAATATTTCCTAATTAAAAAAATGGGGCATAGCTGTGCCATGTACAATGTCCAGAATGGAATGAACATGGGATGAACTGGTTTCATGCTGGGTACATTTGAACAAATGCATACTGGAAAACATAAATAATTCTCATTTTACATCTTAACTTTAGTGGATGTCCATTTTCATGTTCTTCTCCATGCAGTCAGACATCAAGGTTAGGTATTTTTACTGATGAGGTAGGTTTGGCTCATCATATCTACCTAATATGATTCTACTGCATCATGGTTGCTCTTTTCCAAATATCTATGTGGAGAATAATTAAAAGGAAGACAAAAATTGATGTCATTGTATAAAGGAAGTTTTGAGAATGAATCTATTGGAGTCATTTTCAGTTTTATTTTTTTATTTGTAAATCACAAGTGTTATATTATTCTCAAATGATGTGTTTTTGGAGGTTATTGGAGGCTAGTATCTTTGCTTTTACTATGTTCAAAATTTGATGTGTTAATGTTGAATGTGTTTGGTGACTCACATGTATTGGTACTATATTCATATATATATATGGAGCATACATTTTGAATATAGAATGTGTATGCTACGGAGTAAGCATTTGATTTTTGGTGTACCAAGGGAAATTTGGAACTCACCTTAAAAATTTAAGGTCAAGAATTCCAAAAACTTGTGAATGACTCGTGATGAAAAAAAAATTGTCACAGAATAAACAATTTTTAAACAACCATTAAGAACTAGTTCCTTATAGATCATCCAAGTTTGCATAAAGGAATTTTAACTGGCCTAAAGTAAACTCGATTATGCAATTTCATATGCTTATTTTAGTCAGCATCTTAACTTTGCATGTAGGAAAACTGCATAAAAGTTTCCTCAAAGACTGGAGAGGTGCTTAAGTAACCATTATGCACAAAATAAAATTTTTAATGGATTTCTGGATGACATGGCTAAGATTATCCCTCCACTCGAACTGATGATAAGCATCAGTCCTAATGACTCAGTCCAATCTGCCATCAAAACCTCTGATAGTGCTATCATTTCACTGGAGACTGGGAATCTAAACTTAAGTGGTCCAGTTAGCAGGCAAGGTAGTAAAAACGTTTGGAAAGAGAACAATTCCAGAGCAAATCAGGTGATTGTCAGCTCTTTTTAAGCTGGTCTTATAACAGTTCTTTCACATGGAATAAACTTAGGACTTAATCCATTCAAGAGAAAATGATCAGCATTAATCCAAAAATAAATTGCAGGGAAGAATAAATGGGGATGATGTCATTTTGCTATCATCGTGATGATGGCCACACCACACTCTCGATC
The DNA here is from genome assembly GCA_037158775.1 of Hetaerina titia. NCBI lineage: Eukaryota > Metazoa > Arthropoda > Insecta > Odonata > Calopterygidae > Hetaerina > Hetaerina titia. The sequence goes on from CM073773.1 coordinate 25,359,106, forward strand.
CAAGGGAGGTAGTGTGCGACCTTTGTGTAGAGGGCAGCCGTGTTCTCTGACCCACACAAGACGGCACCAAATGAAGTGACACCTAGGATTCGGATGATGCACTTATCCTTCTTGTCTCTCATTTGCAGTGGCCCACCGGAGTCACCCTGTGAATCAAAAGAGGAATATCTGAACATAGACTTCAACTAGGCTGATTATTTTATACTTTCACCGCATTGGATGAATACATAATTCATCTAAAAATCTACATGCAAATGGGAAAAAATTTTTGATCATAAGAGCATTGAGCTATTGTGAGTGTTTTTCCAGTTTTATTTTGTGGTAGTCTACTGTTTGAGGTAGGCTTTGGATGGACATAGACTAACTTATGGAACTTTTCTAAATCTCTCCCAACAACTTGACATCCCACCCTAAGAGAAATATTTCTTTAATTCTTTATACTTTCTTCCTCCTTTCATTCTGATCAGCATGTCTATCCTTTTGTTTCCCTTATTCTCCCTGCCAAATATTTCCACTTCTTTCACAGTCCTGAAGTGTCCTATCAAAATTCAAATTGCTCTGCATACATCTTTTCTGCCTCCTTTGGATTTCTCAGAACAACTCCCTCTCCACACTCACCATTCCCAGCACTTTCTCATCTGTTTTCCTTTCCATCTAGTTCACCTCTTCATTTGTATCCATTCACTCATATCTCAAAAGTCTCTAATGTACACTTATCACCTCACTTCAAAGACAAAGTTTATTAGCAAAATGCAAAATGACTCTCAATGTGAAAGTTCTCACTAATCTTTTCTTAACATCCTTACTCCATGATCCTGCCATCCTCTCCTTGTAAAGGCTTCTTTGGCTTTGCTCAGTAGGGCACCTTAAATAAACTATCATTTCTGTGAAAACCAGGTGATAAATCTTATCCCACATCTATTGCACTGAACCTCCATTTCAATCAGCAATGCATGCAACCCCTTGGCTGACTGAGCAACTAATGCTTGGTCATCAGCAAACCTAACCAATTTTACAAATTCCCCTCCGACTTTCATTCCTACCTCTAGTTCTCCCCATGCCTCTTTAATCATTTCCTCCACATATACGTTGAACAGCACCAGTGAAAATGAGCAACCTTGCCTGACACCTCTTAGTGTATGTGTCCAAAAATTTTGCCTTTTTTTGAATGCTTTTTTGCTAACACAGTCCTTCTCTTGTGTTCTCTTTTACTCTAAAGTATTGTTCAAATGCATGAGTTTGTCCACCTGCAGTAGTTTATTCCTTGCTCCTTATCTTTTTAACTTCAAGATACCCTATTCAGTCATTATTACTTGAGGGACATGACAGTTATCGCTATTACCATGAATAACCACAGCCTGAATATTTTTTTATCAACAGCTGATGTTAGGTATTGCATATAACACTACTCTAGAAAACATGGGAACAGGGAAGTGAGATTACATCACAAGTATCCTTCCCGCCAGCTAGGTGCCCAGCACACAGCTGAGAGTCACGGATTCCTTCAGACAGCTTAGACGTCTTCAACACCGCGGAAAACACTTGGGTGCATACATCCGAACTGTATAGGTTGAGAGTCACATGCTTAAGCACCCTCGATGTAGATGGATCTGAAAATGGCAAAGAAATTGTAGGAGAAAGCAATGAATAAAAAAAGTTGATGTAGAGTTAAAAATGGAATTTCTTTACATATTTATTAAAAATAAATTGTTTCTTTTGTGTAATTACTGGGGTCATTATGGCAAGAAGGGAATTTTCATCAACATTAATTAAATGGAATGAGAAATAGGACATGCAAATATTATGCAAGTTGAAATTACCCTATCAAACTAATTCAATAACAATAATAATAAACTTTATTATTCTTCATGAATAGTAATCATATTAAAGGTCATCAATATAAATATAACTTAATTCTTAATATAAATTCTTAAATAATATTAAGATTTTCACAAAAATATTCATCACTTGAGTAACATGGGTTAGCAAGTATTTACCCTTTTCTTGAAATTCATGATATGGTCTGATTGCACCTGAATTTGCAGCCAGTGATACAATCTAATGTTCACATAATGAAATGAGTTGTATGTTAAGTACATTCTACCATAAGAGTCTTCATATTTGCTTTACTCCTAACGGTGTAGTTATGGATGTGAGATCTTAATTGGTAAGTTTCTAGGTTAACTTTCACATGAGTCAGTCGTTAATATACATTAAATAAATTCAGGCATGATTCTATAACTAACATAAAAAGGCTAGTAAGAAAGGCTAAATTAAATGTTAAAATAGGAGGGCAAAATGGAACACGTATACAGAACAGTGTATTTATCTCACAAATGTACTGGACCAAAATGGTCAAACTATTAGACATCTAAGGAGAAAAATTGCACTAAGCAAGGAGACTTTCATGTAGCACAGGGAATTGATGGCAAGAATGTTATGGAAAGACTCGTTAAAACTATCATATGGACCATGATTATGTACAGTACTAAAACATGGTCTTTGAAGTAGGATGATAGACACAGATTGGAGACTTTTGAAATGTGAGTGTGGAGAAGGATTGAGAAGGTATAGTGGACAGGAAGGAAAACAAATGAAAATATGGGAGACACGGTAGGGGAGGAGAGAGAAGATTGCTGAGAGAGATTTTGAAGGAGGCAGGAAAAATGGATGCAAAGCATATTGATTGGCAGTGGAATGTTAAAGTCTGCGTTATACAGAGAGCCAGATGTAGGGCAAGGGAGAAAGGAGTAGAAAGAGGATAGAGGTAGTAGTAGTTTATAGGGGAAGTGAGCGGGACCTAAGGTCATTAGCACCATTAGGGATGGATGGGAAAGGAGGAAGGGTGGAGAGAATCTCTACTCTTAATGAAAGGCAGTTTAACATCCCATCCACCTGATGGCATACTATTTCAAAATGCTCTCCACAAAGCACCTCAACTAAGGACCTGGATACCACTGAAAAATATATGCCATCTCAAGGTTTTGAACCCAGGCACACTCTCAGTGGGAAGGCAGTACATTAGCCACCAAACCATCCCAATCCCCAGGAAGAGGATAGATATGGTAAATGAAATTAAGGGAGGAAAGAAGAATTTGAAATTGAAGAGGGATATACTACAGGTTTCAATTTTGGGTTTTTATTTTCGTTAGAAGAGTAAGTTAGTAAATTTATTTTTTGCACAATTCTTTATTCTATGTTCATCCAAAGCCCTACTCTACCCTAACAGGTAGAATACCAATGATAATAATATTGAACAAGATATTTTATTTGGTATTGCATTGCCTGCAGCCATAGCATGTTGAAATGTGATCAGGTGACAACATTTACTAAGAGGGTAACACACAATGAGAAATACAAGTATAGATATACTCAGTAGGTATCAAGTAGAAATAGAATAGGTAAATTAGGAAAAATATAATGGAAAACATAGTTGAAATATAATAGAAAAAGATACAACCAGAGAATACATAATTGAAAATGTTTAAGGAAGGGAGACAATTTTAAAAGGATGCTTGACCCAGAGTTCCAGTCACAGCTCCTATGGAAATAAGTCTTAACACTACTGCCGTCATTGTGAGAAAAAATAATTAGATGACATTAATGGCACTATCAGAAATATTGAAACATTCAGCGCAAACCACACAATGGTGACAGAGAAATTGCACTTAATACATGTTTGTGCAAGGTGGGTTCTATGAAATTTACTGCAAAATGACGATTATTTCAAAAAATATAAATGTAAAGTGTATTCTCTATTCATTCCCAAATAATCAAGACCTAACTCCAAGCAACGTTTTCCGGCTCTCTAATGTGAAGACACACCTTCAAGGAAGGTGAATTTCATCCTCAAAAACAGACATTTTAAAAGCTGCCATTGGTGCAATACTGGAGTCAAAAATAAGTGAAACTTTTACCAAATGTACAAAACACATTAACGTAATTATAAAATATTTTTTTTAATTACTGCTTCACATTTTATATAAATAAAAATGTTTATGATCAGTCTCTATTAAACAGCAATTTTGTGTTCAAGCACAGAGTAGGTTTAAAGGCCTGTAAAAGGGGTCTAACGTAATGAGTTGGTAAGACTGCTAGTCAATAACTACCTTGGTACTTGGTGTGACCAAATCCACATGCTATGACCTTCTGGATCCCAGCCATGCCAGAATCAGATTGAAGGCATGCGGGCCGTACTTGCAAGTCAAATTTTGGCACTGGGACTGCAAGTCGGACCAAGGCAATGTCGTGATAATGTGAGAATTTCTTGAAGTTGTAGTGCCTGATGCTCTCGGCAACAGGATACATGTTGGAGGTCTTACCTGCTCCTATCAGAGAGGGAGACATCAGAAAGTGAGCAATTGAGAATATTTAACTTTGTGATGTGGCATTTTTGCAATAAGGAGTGTATGCTGGTGGAAGTTTAATTGCAAAATACGGGTGCATAATAAATTTATCCCTGAGAAGTTTCCAGTGTCCAAAGTCTCAAATAAATTCTGTCATGCAGGATATTACTGAGAGAACCCCTGCAGGAAAGTTTAATGCCATGGGGATTACTTTCTCCCAGAGCCCTAATTGCAATGTCTATCAGCTTGCGGTGACATTGCCAATGACACGATTAATTTTTCTCAGATTCAACAAACATTTAAGTTTGGGAACAAAAAGTCTTTCCATGTTGATCTATTGAATGCTGCTCTCAGTACCACCACATATTCCTTTACATAATTTTACATAGGCAACTGGTTTAAGTAAGTTTTGAATGGACATAAGCTACCAAATGGGACAGTGAAAATTCCTGACATCCTACGTTACAATAAGGCCGTCTTCAACTCTTCATACTTCCTACCTCCCTTAATTCCAACCAACATTTCTATCCTATTCCTGCCTAACATCCCCTTAGTCCTCATTTGCCTATACTTCCTCTATAATATACAGCCTTTAACATCACACTGTTGATCAATATGCTTTGTATCCATATTTCCTGTCTCCGTATGATTTCTTCCAGCAATCACCTCTCCTCCCCCACCATGCAAAGCACTTCCTATATTGTTTTCCTATCTGATGACTTCACTTTCTCAATTCTTCTTCACACCCACATTTCCAAAGTCTCCAATCTATGCCTATCATCCTCCAATGATTATATTTCCATGCCTTGTCCAACTTTTAACAACCCTTTTCTTAACATCCTTGCTTAATGTCCCTATCATCAGTTCCCTCCTTCTTTTAATAACTTCTTTGCTTAGTTCAATTCTTCTCCTTATGTCTCTACTACTTTGGCCATTGTGGTCCAAAACACTTTCTATATCAAAAGCTGTTCTCCCTTCCCTAGTTTTTGCCCTCCTATTTTAACCTTTACCTTAGCCTATCTCTTCCGGGAAAACTGCATAACCTTTGTTTTAGTAATATTGATTCTCATCCCATTTCTATCACACTGAACTTAAAATTCACTCAGTAATTCTAGTAACCCCTTGGCTGAAAAAAAATAAAAGCTTGGTCGTCAGCAAACCTAACTGATTTTACAGATCCCCCACTAACTTTCATTTCTATCCCTAGTTTTTCTCATGCCTCTTTAACCATTTCTTCCACATATATGTTGAACAGACCAGTGATAATGGACAACCCTTCCTTATACCTATTTGTAACACTGCCCATTTGCACTCTTCATCCTCCACTCACACCTGAGCAGTATATGTACAGGTTGTTGTTAAGAGCCCTAATACTCCAATCCACTCCCATATTCTGAAATACATAGTGTCATTATTGATGGCATTCCTTGAGATAGGCTCTTAAATTATTATTTTTTTTCAAAAGGAGGAAATTAATTTAGACAGAAATAACAAAAATTTGAGGAAATATTGTACATATTTCTCATTAGAAATGGATCTCAGCAAAACAATATGAAATGAAAAAACCAATTTGATATTCTCTGAAAATATTCCCATACACATTCAGAAAAATTATGACATGTTATCTATAAAATATTTACTTGAGCTTTTAAGGAAGTGCAGTGACAACTAATATTATATAATTCAATGCATCGAGATATTCTTAATTTGAATGGAATAAATCTTATGAAGCTAAGGATGACTTAAGACTCCGGTTACATTTACTGAGAAGATTCATGCAAAATTTCTTAAAAATATACATTTCAAATCAGAACAACAATGTTCAACTAAATCTTGCACACACTGTATGCATTTGTCCATGACTGATAAAGATTGAGCATAAAGTTAATCAAGGTGATGCACTTTTTAATTGAGAAATAAAAATTCAAGTTCTATCTCAAATGTGCATAATTCAGATATGACAAAAAGAGCTCAAAACTTATAGCATATGAAAAAATATAAAGGCTGAAACAAATGCATACCGCTCATCATCAGTTTTGCAGTGATGAAGGACATATTAGCCACTCGAAGTGCTCCAAGGTTCACAGCAACTACAGTGCCTCTATATTGTTCACAAAGGAAAATACATACATTAATACTGCATTAATTTCATCACACAAAATGTTCTACAGCATATGAATTGCATTCATTTCATCATGCAAAACCCTGGTATTATTTACACATGCTGACAGATGGAGAAGAAGATTGTCCAAGTACCAGAGTACAGAAATGAGACAAATTCTCAAAGCAAGAACAATCATTCATCTACAAGGGGGTTTGAACCCAGATCTCTCATTTATTGGCCAAAATGTTTAGCCAATTTAGCTATGGAAACATAATCCTATTCCATTGTGAATTTCTAAGGGATTTAAAGATACAAGATAATAAACATACTTGTTAATACGTCATGTGCAGTTTGGTATTCCTAATCATGTTTCTGTGCATGGTAGTTCATTGATAATTGCTTGAACATCTTCATCATTTGCAGACCTATTTAGAGATATTAATCGATTCAATATTCTTTATACAGTGATTCTACCTAATGCTAAAGAAGATGAAACATTGATGAGAAATCTTGAGGAAAAAAGAAATAATATAACTTTTGCGAGTCATATATATTCTAAATTACCTTACCTGTATGCAGCATACTGGGGTTTATGTGTAAAAATCAATTTTTAAAATCCAATGTTTCATAAGTGAATATGTATGTAAATGAAACCGTATTTAACATATGCTAGAATTCAGTTAGAACACATTTCAGTCATTTGGAGCCCACATCAAAAAATAGATATTTGCCTTAAATGAGAAAAATACATTACTGAAGTAAATTTATGAATTTTATATGTTATAGTGTCTATGCAGTTATACAACCAAGGTGAGCATGCAAAATGTTCCATTTCCAAGTTAAATGACAATAAAGTAAAAAGATGTATGACACAGGGGAATTCACAAAAGGGAAAAGAGTAAGTTAGTAAATACAGTTAACATGCTGACTCCAAAATAATCTAATGACACCAAATGGGCTATCTGAATATTGAATAAAAACATAATTAATGCAAATATTCACCTCATAACATAATTTATCAAAATGAGACCTGAGTGCATGTTCACATGGGATAATATTAAATAGGTATATTGTTGCTGGCCATGAAATGGCACAGCTGATGACCATTGAAATTCAGTTAGTTAAATCTTATCAAGAAGTTTGTTCTCTACTCCTTATCATCCACCACCACACCCAATCCTCTCCCGACCTCCCTTTCCTCTCACATCACCAGAACTTGCATGTAAGAGGTAGTGATGCACTTGTAATTAATTAGTAACTAGTAAGAAATGATTTACATTAATGTCAAAATTATGATCACATCTCAAGAAATATTTTAAAATTCTCAATGCACTTTTAAGGTCTGTCCCAAAAATAATGATATTCATCGTCTTAGTCAACTAAAGAGATGTCATCCACAAAGAGTTTGTGCCTCAGGGACAGTTAGTGAACAACAAGTTAGCATATGTAAGTCCACAAAAGGCTATGGAAAAGAGTTCAATGCATCAGCTAGGAGATCTTGGCCAACTGGAGGCTGGTTAAACCGACAAAGTGCCCTCTCCCACACCAACTTCTTAGTGAAGCACTGAGTACCCATCTGGCACCAGCAGTTTTATTTTTGTTTCCAAGAAAGAGAAGGAGTTTGAAAGGCAACCATTTTGGAATACTGGATAATGAAAAAGAGGCTGTGAAGAGTTGCATGAACAAGATTCCCGTCAGCATCTTCCAGGAAATGTACTGCAATTGGCAGTGTTGCTGGCAACAGTATGTCAATGGACAAGGGTAATATTTTGAAGAATTTTAGTGATCCGTAATTTGATCCGCAATAAATATTATTTCCCAGATTTATTCTACTTGTTTTTTGGACAGACCCAGTATATATATATATATATTACAAAACTAGTCATTATTTCTAAGCAAATAAATTGAGAAATTGCTCACACTTGGCTACTCACGCAGTGGGCAGCGGTCAAGACGTAGTTGTGACTTATGAGGGAACCACCACAGAGCCATTTCAACTGCCCAAGGACCAAATATCCAAGAGCAGCCTAAAAAGGGAATGAAAAAATTTCGAGTGAATCATATCAATCAAGTGTAAAGACAAATGTAAACTGGGATGAATTAAATTTATACAACGAGCTTCAAATTTTTGCAGGTTTCTGGGGCTGCAGAAAATTAACATAAACCATGAGCTACGAGTATAAGCAGGCATAATACACACAAACTAAATTGTAACAAGTTTGTGTGTCTGATTTTGCTTTAATGAGGGTGCCTAATTATTTCCATCTCTTTCGCAACTATGCAAAGCAGTTGCTCTCCGGTCAAATGAAGATGAATGTAGGAAAACCACTGCTACACTTTCAAGTCAGCGATATTTATTCTATTTTTGAAAAATGGTGGATTGAAATTTTTTTTTATAAACTTTTCTCGGTCAAAGCTATACATTAAACCTGATGAAATTATATATTTTTATGGAGAAAACAGGAAAACACTGAAAAAATAATTTGTTTCAACCATAGGGTCTTCATTTTTGATGTTTCTAATGATATTAATACAATATTGAAGGATAATTAGTGTGAAATTTTTATTTAATACATATTTCCAGTAGATAACGAACAAATTAGATGAAATACTTCTGATGGAAGTGGAAAACATATCTTTCTCATTTTATTTAAGTGATCTCGCCTACCATAGTATGATGGGACTAATATTACATTTCAAGCATTATTTTTAAAGAGATATCCTTCTAATTAAATGGAAGATTTTCAATCTGTAATTTAACATCCCTCTGTGAGTGATTACCAAGTTTTCCATAGAGTTCTTAGCAAGTTTTCCATAGCTTCTTAGTTCATATATTCATAACCAAGCTCGTTTTCATATGCTTCTTAATTCATCATAACAACATTTTACAAATCGAGCTCCTCTACACTGCATGCGATCCAATTCAACAATCAATCCAACTTTGTGAGGATCCCATTAGCAGCATATTCTAAAGGAGGCCTAACCAGTGAAAGATAGCATTTCTCTTTCACCATTTCATTACATTTGACCTAGCACTTTTCTAATAAATCGTAATTGTTTGTTAGCTTTTCCATATATTCCCCATGCATGTGTTTCACCCAGGAGATGCCGGGTAACAACGCCTAAATATTTAATCGAGTCTACCCTTTCTAAATCATAGCATCTGTGTTGGAAGAAATGCGCACATGTTTAGGGATGTCCCGCTGGAAAGTAACAGATGTTTAATTTTATGGTACAAGTAACATGTCATAAAACATGGGATACCTTACAACTAGCATTTGTCAAATGAATAAATTGTGAGCACAAACACCACCAGGTCTCTCCGCTGAAAGCTGGAAGCACCAGGGTGTGGGGAAGGGAACTCACCACATGTGGGTACTCGCCCGAATTAGCCGTTGTCCCACCAACAATTAGTTCATTCCCAGGTGGTGGATATGGGCACCAGACGTCAGTAAGGCCTTCGCCTACTCTAAGGGCAGTCGCCTCCTCCACAAGTGAGTTCATGTACTCCTGACACTCTGAGGGTTGTGGAGAAAAAATAAATGAGACATGAATTAATCAAATAAGGAGAGTGTAAATTGTATTGGTCTGGTGCTTATCCCTAAAAAATGATGAAAATATATGTCAGGCCACAGATGACTTAATAATTACACATATTTATGTTAAGGGTAGGAATTTCACCTTTAATTCAATTAACCTTAAACATGGTAGTCCATTGTGTAACGTGTCGGCCTGAAGAGCGCCAAGTTACCGGCTGGAGTGTGTTGGTTTGATTATACCATACAATAATTGGTACCTGTAAGAAACAATTAGGGTGTGTGGCAGGGGATGGCCACAGACCAGACTACTTTTGATGGAAAATACTATTTTTTTGCGAATCTGTCCACATATTCCCCTTTTTGTGGAATGTTTCTCCCAGGAGATGTTGTGAGTGAGGGTAATGCCTAAGTTTTTAATCAAATCCATACTTTCCATTTCGGTGTTTCTAAAAGTGTCAGCATTTGTGAGGGAACTAATCCAAGCTCTATTTTCTCCTATTTGTCCTTTTATCCAAGTCTCCTTTATTCTTTCGACTTCTCTGTTGATGGTCATGGTGAATGTTCATCTCGATTTTTTTTGCTCCAGTATCTTTGTGCCCCATCTTGGCTGCTGTGTTACTTTCTTCATCCTCTTAAATTGCATTCAGCTATCCATGACTACAACGTTATCACAATTTATATCTGAGCTGAGGTGGATCTTACATGGCTTAACTCAGTTCTTGTATCTTTTTCTGACAAGATGGCAATCAATTCTTTTTCTCTTGTCCTGTTTTCTGACAACTTTAATTGTGTATCTTTTCGACAATGTTGCTGCTCAGTGTGAATGTTTGCCACTGTCACTTGAGTACACTCAGTGGCCATTATCATCTGAATCTGAATTGTCCCATGCTGCTTTTACCTTGGCTCTCTCTGACCTCAGCATTCCAGTCTCCTACCATAATTAGGTTCTCCTTCCCATTTACTGTTCCTAGAACCTATTCTAGTTGTCTTGCACATTTCTTCTATTTCCTCTCCTGATGGCTGGATGTTGGTATACATACCATTACTTGCACCATGTCCTTAGGCTCTCCCTCTGACTTAATCATCGCAATCCTTTATTCATACACATATTATCATCACTATGATGATAATCTCCTTTCCCACTCCTCTTCCAGTATCATATCCACTCCTGCAGTCTTCTGGTCACCTCCCAAGTGTATCGGCCTCTATATTCGTTGCTCCAGAAGTCGTCGATCCCAACCCACTTACCTTATCCTGCCCGCTTCCAGTTCTTTCCATCTTTATGCACACCCCAAATGACCTAACATTCCACATACATACCCTGCTTTTGTCCACCTTGACCTCTCCCAGTAATCCCACCGAGAGATCCAATTGGGGGTTATTTTACCAGGAGGAATGCCGTCATGTCACATTTGAATGCAAGGCTATATCTTGCAGGGAGAATAATGTGACAGTTGCTTTCCACACTTTGCTACTGGAGCCGATTGAATAACTTTCACTTTCCTTCCCAGTTGATATCAGACTGATTATCTTGATCTGCATCCTTGGTGCCTCTTAGTGAAACTGCTGACTTTCACCATTGACACAATGGTGGTTTGTATTTTGCTGTAGGATCCCCTTTTCTCGTCGCATCATTCCGGAAAGACAAACAATTTTTCCAAAGTTGAAATCTTTTGGAGCCTCTGGAAATCAAATCGGTTCAGCTTCATAGATGGACTCGCTACCTGTAGACTACCTCTGCCACCCATTCGCATATGTATAAGTCACTATTCTTGGTAGCAGCTGAAGGGGACATAAATGTTAATTTGAGGACAGGACACTTGGCAGGAACATGCAGGAATAACAACATGAAACTCAGACTCAAAAGTTGGTACTTCTAACCATACTTCTTAGGGGAACAGCGGCACTACATGTAACACAAAGACAATGTAAACTTAGATGTCGCATAATAAAAGGATAGTGATAGAAATATTAAATTTCTACAGTCTTGCTGTCTTCGTCGGATGAAAAGAAGATGATGGTGGCATGATAGCCAAAACACATACATTTGTGAGAACGCCCTGTTTCCTATGTGCCTTCGGGCGCATTTAATTTTACAATTGGTGTCACTAATCTTCTACATTCTTCTACGAATGTAAATATAGTCATGTAAGTTCTATTCCTAGATTTTGACACGCAGAGAAATGGAAGACTCTCCTTAAGAGAGAACATCCGCAAGCGAATAAGATAGGGTTGACCGGGACGTGTTCCACTTACTTATCTCGCTGATCCTTAAGTTGCCGTTCGAGGGAACGACGGCCACGCTGTCAGATTCCTCACGGGGGGTGGTCGGACGAGGAGTGGGCCGCTTGGTGGTCGGAGGGCGGCGCACAGGGGGTCGAGCGGTGGCCGGGGTTGTAGGGGGCCTGGGTATAGGTCCCGACAACTGCATCATGAAAAGAAGTGCACATAAATTAAGAGCTCTGCTCGACGAATCGGAAATTACCAAATAAATCCAAAAAGCAATCATTTTCTCTCACGGCACCTTGAAATGTTCGAGGGCTAACCAGAAAGTAACTTACGTTTCGACCTAGCGTGGCGGTGGGTAGGGCTAGACCCACGATCTTGCTGTCTAAACGTTTCTACACTCAGTACGCATCCAGTTGTGGTAGTGTGCAGACTGTCGTTATCCTACTTAGCTCACTGCGAACTGTTCAAATGTGTGCTGCAATAGAAAATTCCACGAGTTTTGAAGTGCGTTCTGTGATTAGGTTTTTACTGGCAAAAACCCCTAGTCTATTGGACTTCATAGGTAACTTTGTGAAGTGTACGGCGACGGTTTAATGAGTGAAGGCGGACTGAAGCAGTGGTGTATTCAGTTTAAAAATGGCCCGAGCACCAATGTTCACGACGGAGATCGCAGTGGTCGGCCTAGTCTTGTGACTGATGAACTGCTGGTGAAAATCAACAAAATCATACGTGAAAATCGCCGATTTACGTCTTTTCGGAGATGAAGACGTGGCTTACACAGTGCTAAGACAGTGAGGCAGAAGTACATGGTGGTGTAAGCAAATGGTTAAAATGTAAGGCGGTAAATTTCTTCAGAGGCGCAATTGAAAAGAATGAGTATCTTCATGATAAACGCCTCAACTTGAATGCCGACTATGCAGAAAAATAGTTTAAGAACGTGACTTTCTCATGTACATAATAAAACTTCGTCTTGCCACTAAGTTCATTTAAATATTTCAAAACGTGAATTACTTCCTGGCAGCCCTGTACATCCAGAATCTATCGACATTTCTCCACGGAATAAAAGGGAGTTCTCAGGCACGAGAACTCGATTCTCCTCCATTTGAAGATGGTAGCATGACCAACAAAGTATGAGATATCGTTGGGCCAAAGGTTGTCGTGGAAATGTGAATGCTGAGGATGGAGTAAAAGCTTTTTCGGGTGGATCTCAGAGGCTCTCTGCCGGGGAAGTAGATGGTAATCCCTGTCAATTTGTGCAACGACACCAATTCCACGACACATTTTTACCAAACGCCCCTACGTTACTTCCAAACGCCTCGCTAAACTATTGTATCTCTTCATATCAACCAATCTACTTTTAAAAATCTCCGCTCCGTCCCAAAGCCACTGTGACATATAGCGATATAGCATATAGAGATAGTGAGCGTATATGTGTCTGTAGAGAAGGATTGAGAAGGTGAAGTGGACAGATAGGGAAAAAAAATAAGAAAGTGCTGTGTATGGTGGAGGAGATTAGGGAATTGCTGGGAGAAATCATATGGAGACAGAAGAAAGATGGATACAAGTCATTTTGATTGGCGATGGAATGTTGGAGACTGTGATATATGGTACTTTGTCGAAAGCTTTTTTAAAATAAAGAAAAGCCGCCCCCATCCAAAATAAGAATATCATGAACAAAAAGCTCAAGTTGTGTCTCGCAGGATCTACCTTTTCGGAAACCGTGCTGATTTTCCATCTATAACTCCTGACTATCGAGGTGTCTGTTCCATGGCCTTGGACGAAATAGATGTGAGGGAAATAGGTCTGTAATTACTCGGTTCCTCCTCGTCTCCGCTTTCAGAAATTGGTGTTTTGTTAGCCATTTTCCAATCTCGGAGAACCTTGTGATCTAACTTCTGATCTGAAACTGATCTAAGTGACTTGATGCAACTAGTAATGCGGACTCTCACCGGGACGGGTGGGGGCGTGATGGTGGGGCAGCATACGATGGTCCCCGAGGTCCCAAACGAGCAAAGGTGCGGGTTTCCGGCGCCGGCGCCGTTGTACACCTCCTTCTTGCTCTGCAGGTACGGGCAGCTGCGGAGGTGGCGGCAAATGCCCTCGTAGCCGTCGTCAGTGAGGCACCAGTCACCCTCTGGTTGAGAGAGACGAGGAGATACGTGAATTCAAACGGGCCATAACTCCTTGGGCAATATTTGCAACATTTGTGCATACAAGTGTTCAATAAATTCTCGGCAGAGATAACATGGTTTTGAAAAAAGTGAAGTTTACGTAGTATGTGCAGATAAAAGAAGGTTTGGAGGCAATTGAATTTTGATAATACCGAAGGATGATGAAAATAAAGTTAAAAAACAGAATAACAAATGAATAAGCCCTTCGAAGAGTGAGTTAGAAGACAATTATAAGGAATAGGACACTTTAAAAAAATTAATGGACGGATCCTGAGTCACTATAGCTTCCGAAGGCCATAATTGAAGGAAGCATAGAGGTTGAGAATGGTTTAGGGTGGAAATGGTCAGGGATAGGCTTCAGTGCCCACAACTGTTAGCCTGGTCTGCACCCTCTGCCACATACCATGTCGGTGGCTTGCAGGGGATTACGCGGGTGTAGATTATGGTAACGTCCGTCTGTTGGAAAACAGCTCTCACCCCCACTCACCATTCTCCTGGGAGCCAGCGGAGACCACGAGGGTCAGGAGTGCCACGATCACCGGTTTCACGTAATGGCCCCGGGCGAAACCTCTTCCTGGAATCGTCCTCCAGCTGGTACCACCCCGACGGCCTTCAGCAACAACCATGGTGCCTTTAAGGGCATGAATGGAAGGTAAAAATACAGTAGCAGTAGTAGTTTTTAGGGGAGGCGACCGACAGTTGAGGTAATTTGCGCCATTAGGGATGGACAGGGAAGGATGAAGGGTGGAGAGAAACCTGGCCTCGGCATTATCCGAAAAAGAAAGGCGCCAAGGGGTCCGCAGCTTAACGTCCGGCGGCGGACGTAACGACGGACGGCGTACACACTCAAAGTGCCCTCCACAAAGTACCTCAAGTACGAATCGGGGTAACACTGAAAAATACCAGCCGCCCTTTGGGTGAGAAGCCAGTACGTTAGCCAACGCACCATCCCGATCCCTTTTAAATCTACAACTGCATAAATAAATAGATGAATGACATTTTATTAGGTGTGGTTTGCTTTTAGAGAACTGAGTAATACGTGCAGACGAGAACAACGTAACATTAACGATATGGACTGGATCTTGTACATACAGGGACGCACCCAAAACTGGTAGGACTGATTTTTTTACAAGAATTTTACTGACGATATTCTTACATCGACTTAATAATCTTCAAAGTATGCTCCTTGAGCTGCTACACACTTAGTATAACGTTGCTCCCATTCCCCGTACGCCCGCTGGAAATTTTCTTTGGGGATGCCGTTGATGACCCTCGTCGAAGCCTCTTGAACGGCCTTTATCGAGTCAAAACGTCGTCCCTTGAGCTGTATTTTCATCAGGGGGAAGAAGAAGAAGTCCGGTGGTGCCTGATCGGGAGAATAGGGTGGGTGCGGCAACGTATATTCGAATTCTCGAATTTTTTGTTAAGAAATCCAGTACGTGGTCATTATTGTATCTAACTCTTAAAGTTTTTTTGTATTTCCATAATTTGAATTTTTAAAACTTTTCCGTTAATAGCCAACATTTAATTCTAATGTTGCGCGTCTAGTGTAGAATCACCCCTTGCCACTAGCCCTAGCGGTGGCTTACAGGGTCCCATGCAACTGTAGATCTTAAAACGAATAATAAGCGGTCACGGTTTTTTTTGCCAATAATGAAGAGATTTCCCAGAAAGTCGGTCACCTCCACGTTAAACGGACCGTCTAATCACCGAGAGGACGAGAGCTTATTGCATCGAGGATAAAAAAACAAATCACCTAAAGAGAATGCGAATCATAAGATGAGCACTTAAGTCGAAGTCTTCGGCGCCAACTGCACATCGCGATTCGTGGGCTGAAATCGGAGCGGTATCCAACGGCGAAGTGAGGCACTCACAGCGATGAAAAGAAATGCGTGCGAAACATGTTTGACACTTGCTGCCGCCAAAACTGGGCATGAATTGAAATATGCGTCATTTCATCGATGGTAGGGCGTCATCAAACAGACTCCCAAGGACATGAACGCCGAACGTAGATCTGCCCTCTCCCTTTTTGCGCAACATATTATCGCACTGACCTTCCCTACGTCTTCGACAGGAATTCGGTTGCGTTAACATTTTCCTTCCGCTAATACTCACTTCCGCCCACGTTTACCATATCAATTAAGCATAAAACACATAGGAGATGCCTCTCTTCACTTCAAAACATAGCTACAAACTATCAGTAATCGCCACATTGCTATTGGATAGCCTGGTTTGGGAGTTTATGAAAGCAAACTGATTGCATTCAAGGTTTAAACTATTATATAAATGCTAATCATACTGGTTTTACGCTGACGAAGAAGGAATAATTTGAGTTCCAGATTACCTCGGTAGACGAGAGAGCACAACCAGAAAGTAAATCAACATTTACATAATACCCCGCCGACCGCTGCAAGAACGTATGGTTGGGGGTGTTTGGTCACAAACTATGCATACATAAACATTACGCCACTGCACAGAAATTAGTTCATACACTCGTACAAAGTTATTCACAAAATGAAGGTAATTTCATGCAAGAATATTCAATAGTAGGATAATTCAATAACAGGATGTATTCCAATCATGCGGCAACGTTACAAAAATGGGTGTATAAGACCCAATTTTTTAATAATAAAATGTGGACTAGAACATCGATAAAATATATATTCAATACATTATAAGGTCTGTCCCAAAAGTAGTAGGACTGGGTCGTTTGAAACAATGAATAAACAGAATTCATACATTCACCCAAAATTCTTCGAAGTAGCACTCTTGTGCATACACACACCCCTGCCAAAGGGTTTTCCAAGCCTTGTACGCCTTCTGGAAGGCGGCACCCGAATGCTGCTACGCTCCCTCGTCACGGCCTCTTGTAACGCTTTCACCGAGCCGTGGCGACGTCCTTTCCGCATGGGGGAAGATGCAGAAGTCTTACGGGACGTCAGGACTGCACGATGGCTGAGGCATGATCGAGTAGTTCTCGGCAGATCCGCGTGCGAGTTTCCTTTTGTTCGTCCGAGAGCACTCACGGTACCAACTTCGTACACAACTTTCTCAAGCCCATGTGTTCGGGCACAAGTCGACATACATCACTTTTAGGGATGCCAAATACATTATAAACTAAGTGAGCACTTAATCTACGATCCCTGTCCAACAAACCCTCAATTCTTGCAAGATGTTCATTACTTTTTGAGGTCGAAGGGTGTTCTGAACGTTCGGCGTCTTCAACATCTTTCCTAGCCTCCCGAAACAACTTGCGCCATTCAAAAACGCCCGATCTACCCATAGCGTTATTACTAAAAGCTACCTTAAGCATGTCATGAATCTCTTTCCCGGTTTTGCTCAGTTTCACGTAAAATTTGATGATGTAGCGCTGATCTCTAATAACCAGTTCTTGATGGAGCGAAACGAGGTCATGTTACAGAGGTTTCGCAAACGAACGACCGGCACTCCATAAAGGCTGGGAGCTAACTGCCACCAGTCTCCAACCTCTTCTGAGACTCCCCTCCCTCGAACCCAGCCAGAAAAATCACGCCGCTCGTACGTTCGCCTATCTGGGAAAAAATAAGTCATACTACTTTTGTGACTGACCTTGTACGTACCAATTACCCATTCGCGCCTCCGGTAAACTCTACTTTTATCTCTAATCGTACGAGGAGAAAGTGACACTTAAAATCTACCTGTTCTACTATCTCATTTCCTGATAAGTGGTCTGATCTACTATTTTAAATTCGGAGCCTGCAATATGTCTATAACATCCTGAAATAACTGACCTGTCTCAAAATCACGCAGAGAATTTAACCTACATTTCAACGCACGGCCGACTAGTAGCTCCTATCCTAATTCTTCCAAAATTGTCGTGACACTGCAACTTTGTTCACAACAACTTTTCACAAACCTCGATGCTCCACGTTGCACTCGATCTAGAACCAACGCTTAGCCTATCAATGCATCAATTTCAGAATTCGCCTTGGATTCGAACCCGGAACCATCAATCTCCGGCCGAATTCCGAGCTCTTTTACTTTCTCATTACATTTCCCAAGTATTCTTGTTGTGAATCCCAACTTTGAATTTGCTATCCCGCAAATTTCATGAATGTGTTTTCGCCAGAGCATGTCCTTAAGGGGAATCGACTGCCGAACAGACTGATAATCGTGTTAAAGAATCCTTTTTCCCTCACAAAATTCGTGATTTCTTACTATTACAATTCCTGATTGTTCTGGGGAAGAATGAGTATTTGAATCTATCTATACTGGAATCTACCTCCCTTATTTAATCTTTGTGGTCTGATCTACCCAAGTAGTGTGGGGCCATTATAATTCCTTTAGTGTCCTCGTTTAACTCGTTGGTTCTGAACCTTCCTAAAAGTCTAAGTCTCGCTTGTTCTTTTCACATTTCACGTGGATCCCAGCCTAAATCCCCTAAGAGAGCAGTCACACTTGTGTTCTTATTATAACAATTTTTAACGAATCTGGAATCCGGAATTTCTATGGACTTTATCCAAATCTTTTTGCCAAATTTTCTCTCAACGATCCCAAATACTCGCGGCATAATGAGGTCTACCTAGAGCAAAATAATACCTCTATTTAACTTTCTCATTACACTTTCCCACCACCCGTTTAATGAAGCCCAGTTTCTTTAAAGCGGATCCGCATATTGCCGTGATATGTGCTCCCCATGAAAGGAGTGATGTTAGAACTACCTCCAAATATTTAACTTGTTTGGCCGTAGTTAGTATTGAACCCCACTATTTCGTGGTTTACGTCCTGTTCGCCATTTCCTTCGTTCCACAATAATCAATAATGCAACGTGCCACATGCTAAAATTACCAAAGTTTTGAAAAAGTTGCCAGTCAAATAAATGAAATTGTTCAAAAGAGTACGTTTTTTCAGGGAACCCTCTGTCGACTTAACCAGTCCAGTGACCCACGCATAAGTAACATGAAATCCTACTATTCAATCGTCGGAAATATGGCCAAAAAATTATTGAGGATTATTTGTAATTTTAAATGGCATATCAAAGGAAATGATTCCTTCAAGTTCTAAGGCATCCTAATTTTTTTCCTGCCAAAATACTTGCATCAGAAATTTAAAACTTCGGTTACTTCTCACATGACCTCTCTGTAAGCGTATACATTTTTCACGGCGTCGACGCCATTATTCTATGGCCATCGAGGATGCTTTTGCTTTGCCTGTCTGAAGTTTGAGTCCCTTTCTGCCCACTGGAAAAACCAGCTGGTCCCTAGCCTTGGGGGTTAACGGGTTCCTTGTAAAGTTATGAATCTTGGACTCCTCCGAACTGTCACGCGCCCACGACCGCCCACTTATTGTACATTCAACAAGCAATTATCGAAAAGTGGACAACATTTCCAGAAGAACAAAAAATCGCAGCATTCTTCTCACAAAAAGTTTTTTTACACATTTATCTTTAGGTTCGTAATTTTTTATTATACGTTTTATTTTTTTTACGGAGCATTTTTAATTATTTTGCTTCGTCCAATTCAACAAAGTGTTTGAATGGATACATATTTGTTTCGCTCGTTTAAAGGTTTTCAATTCCGTCATGTGCATATGCATGACGGAAATAAAAACCTTTAAAGCGAAAACAAACACATCCAAAAACTTTTTCGACCTGAAGACGCTGGCAGGATGACCGGCGAAACGGTCGTCATCCGAAGACATTTAACGCGGATGGAGAACCCGGAAGTGCAGAGACAAGCAGTTCAACGTCGCAGAAATCTTCGTACGAATATTCAATATCACACTAAATTTAACCCAAGAGTAGGGGTCTAATAATACAAAAATATTCAGAGAAATTTGAAAAATATTCCGAAACTTTCGAGGTCACAAAAGTTTGGGAGAACTGCTTTAGAATTTGAATGCAACTCATGATTCGAACGCCTCAAAAACCAAGCCGGCTGGAATGAAAATGCGAGGAAAAACGGAAATAGGAGTGAAAATCATAGATGAGCCTTCAAGATTCAAAATAAAACATTTCTCAAAATAATCAATGTTTCACGTCACTCAGGAATATCTATAAAATTGTGAAATATAAAATAATTTTACACGATGTCTCACACAAACTCAATTCAGAATCTTCGCAGTGACCCTTTCAGCAAGGGCGTCGACGGATAGAGACATTTTGGAAATATGTATTAGTTCACGTAGTATTGATAATGAAATAATGGTTTGGATTAGAAGTATTTGTATTAGAGATAATTTGAACTTATCTCACAGAGTACGCTTTAAAATTAGATAAAAGAGGAGTACCTCCTCAAAACGGAGAGAAAATCTGCGCAAAATGTTCTGTATTTCATTAATCGTTAGAAATCAATGATAGATGACAGAGAAAACGATTGGAGACATTCGAAATGCTCTTTTAAACTAATTGCAATACATATCAAATAGACGCAGATCAAATCAACATAATTCCCTCGCTCCCAGCGTAAAAGAAGGAGGAAATCCTTCGAAAATTCCTTCTTGGAGAGAACAATCACATCAGGAAACATTAGAAAGTGAAAAGCGCAGCAGCCCAATAAAAGAACTGACATGAGGAAGAATTGAAGGCAAGAAGTACTTATTGGCGAGAGGAACAATGGATTACGTAACAGAGATGCTGAGAGATGCGAAGGTTAGCGTATGCATAAACCAACGAAGGAGTTACACTTTCAAGAGGAGAGAAGTTCGCACGCACTCAGCGCTAACTTCCTCCAGTGATGACGAATCAGGCTACCCTCATCAAAAAAGCATTATCATCATCATCCACCTCCTTAGGTCCAGTACATTATAATTAACGACGTTCTTTCTGATAATAACATGGATATAGGATATGATGCGAATTAATCAAAAATCAAATATTAATTTATAGGTGGAATCCCAAAAGTAAATTTTAGATGCGCCAGTTCTTTTAAAGACGCCAAACAAATTTTGAAAACTCCACCTCCAATGTCAAGAATACAAAACGGATAGAAGTAAGATGTTACTTTCGAGAAGAATGAGAGTTTATAAAATACAATAAGTAGAGCAATAAGAAGTTGTGATTTTTCGGGTCTTCAGATCTTTCTGGGAAACCATAACCGGCACAGGGAATGGTACTACATCCCCTACCCTGATGTGTGAATTTCACACGCCGTTGGGTTTAGTACTGGGTAAACTCTACCAACACCAGCCAAACCGACCTTCGGGTTGATGACTGTATTTATGGAATGGTATGGTCCTTTTGACACCCCCTGATTGGTTTTCTTTTAACATCCCTCTTCATTAGACCCTCCTAATTCCTTTCCCTAGAAATTCCTTACGTTGGGTAGGAAAGCATTTTATGTCGCACGTTCTTGTGGTGGTGAAATTTCGCCTTGCTACTTACTAACATCTAGCTTGCACGTTCTTGGATAAATTTCTTGCTGCATCCTAAGGTGCATTTATTTGTTAGATTATAGCATACACGTATGTAATTGCATGCATGTAAAATTAAAGGAGGTAGATGTGTATTTGCATGCGTGTAAAATGATAGGATGTTACGATGAATGTATGCACTACGGTGGATTTGGGTTTGCATGTTTGTATGTGTTAGTTTTGAATGCGGTTTTTCTTTATTCCTTTTTATGGGTGGTGACCTAACACGCTTTGCGGTGGCTTGCGGGGTATTACGTAGATGTAGATGACCCTTGTAATTATGTCCTTTGTCCTCACTCGTTGGTCCCTCCCATATTATTTACATGTCCCTAGCGAATCCACTGCCTCAAGTTGTGCCCTGTGTTCTCATTTCCTCCTCCACTCATCTGAATACTACTTCAACTCTTAAACAAGCTTTTTCCATTTGATCTTCATCACCCTTGTCTACCTACTGGTTTTTAAGGCGTCTTTTCTTTTCAGATCTATTTTCTCCGATGTCCCACGTATCCGAACCACCGATTGCCAGACAATTCATGCGAGGATTTTCACTCCATGCTTCCTTTTTGAAAACGGTTTATTCTTTGAGCATTAAGGCTGTATTCGCGGTGAACGCCCAGCTTGAACTGATCTTCGATTTATATCCGTCCCAACTCTTTCCATTCAACGTAATGCAAGCACGTAAATGACGAGATAGCTTGAGGGATTCCATTTCTCTCGTCTTAGCGCATCTCGTATGCCCGCAGTTCTTCCTTCTGTACATTAGAATTTTTAGTTTGATTTGCTTTTATTTTTAGTTTAACTTTAGATTAGCTTTTATTCAAACGTCGCATCTCAGAAGTGCTTACTTTAAATCAGTGCGACGATTCTCGCTGGTATTCTGAATTGCCTGCCAACACTCGGCGATTATATCTGCCAAACAGACGCTGTTGCTATTTCCACACTTCCTCTTGATTACCATGATGACATCACCATTATGATTCTTTCACTACTCTTCCCAGCTTATTTTGTAATAGCCCTGGTGACAGGTCGTATTCTTGTCTAACTACTTCACTCATTTTCCTCTCTTGGTTCCCTATGTTCACGAGCGCACATAGATCCATGATCGCGTCCAGAGATATTCCAACATCGCATTTGCGTGCTCACGAACGTAATCCTTAAAGCAAAATACGTGGTTTTTACTTCCTGTGCTCGAGAGACCTTATAATGTTTTTTTTAAAGATATCAAGGGTTTCCTCCGATTAGAAAGAAGAAGTTCGAGAAGATCTTCGATGTCTATCCTAGCCCCCAAATCCGCAGACTTCAAATTGATTTGAAACCCCTCCATTGACACCCTAAACTCGACCATTGATTGCCCTCAACTGCTCTCTCTCTCTTCAACCTCAGGGTACCAACTCGATCCACCCGCACCCACTCCCTACTCCATCTCTTCCTATTCCAAGGATATCTCTCACTAAGCGCTCACCTTTATTTCACCTCTCCTCCCTTCTAAATTCACTCCCTCACACTGTCAATCCTTTTAATTCATCATCCAACAATTTCACCACCCAAGCTACCATTCCACCTGTCAACAAATTAAATTTTTCCCCTGTCCATGCTCGGTTCTCGTTGTTATTGTTATGATTGTTATTGTATTCTTGTCCTCTTTCATGTTCTTTTTATATCGTTCACTGTAAATTGGCGCTACTGCTGTTTGTGAATAATGTTGTAAAATAAATAAATAAGTTTAGACAATATTTAGATGGCCAGGATGATAACACCCCCTGCCACACGCCCTTTGCGGCGGCTTGCGGGGTAATATGTAGATGTATATGGATGTACGCATGTAGATGTACGCGTGCGTTTGTGACTTAAAGGAGGAGAAATGAAAAAGAGATTTTGTGCAACAATCACGAGTGGACTTTGGTCATCTCAAGATACGCATGCCTCACTCAGCTCACGTCACGCATGTTAAAAGGAAGTTTCAAACGGACCATGGTACGCCAATGTCCACGAACGTCTCGCCACCCCACGCCCCATATCTCTTCCCCCCGACCCAAACGAGTTTTGCCACCTCTGTTTAACCTCCAAAGACAACCTCTTGCTTCTCCTGGGACGTCTTTTTATTCCTTTGCAGACAGTGGTAACCATTTGCGATAATCTCGAAGGTTGCTTTCGATGGCAAGAGCATCGATATCTCTCGATATAAGCAATAAATCGTGCGAAAGTTGCATATTTCGGTAAGATGTAAAGGAAAATTCACTGCCAAACATGATCATCCAAGGAATCCTTTTCTACTCGCTTTTTCGGTAAAAAACGAAAGAACAGAACATAACTCGGGGAAATTCATAATTTTACGGAAATAAAATTGTACTTAAAACTAATCTTCAGTAATTGGAATTTATTTTGTTGCCATTTACCTAAACACCCACTTGCCACATCCCATCGAGAAGGATTGTAATATACGATATTTTGTAGAAGTAGACAATTACAAGTTCTGTAGTCTCAGGAAAGATTCCTGTTACCCCGGCGAAATTTCCCGTTAAGGTATTTTCAGTTTGTGGGATACTAAACGTAAAAAACGTAACGCAAAAACCTATTTATAGATCTCAGAAAGTATAGGAAAATGGTGTGACTAATTGCTTTGTAAATATGTGATTACTCTATTGCGATTGCAAACATATTACTAATAGTCCGTTCAATAAAATGAAAAACTAACGACTCCAATGTGTTCAGAGCAGGCAGAAATGTTAAAAACCTGTAGACAACCATTTTCACTCATTAAAGGAATAAATAAGTATTGTACTAATATTTTAAGATGGTGATAAGTTGATTTAAAAGGATAGCATTCTAAGTAACTCTTAAACAACTCGTTAATTTATTATAACATTTATATATCGACGTATTACGTTTATTTCATTTGAAAAAATTAAAAATGACAGGCAGGAGGAGGAAACACGAAAAGATTTCACAAGGGCTCTCCTATTATAATTTTGAGAAACTTCACTTGGCTCAGCTTCTTCAATGATTCAATATTTTCTTTGAGAAATGGGCAAATTCTTTCACATAAATTTTTGCGGAATTTTTTACCAAAATTAGATGACAATCCCCTCGGTGTTATTTATGATTTAACTCTTAACATAATTGATTAAAATAGATATTACAATTAGTTTAAATGACCGAGTACATACAATTAAGCCTTCTTAGTATGGTTATAATTGAAAAAGTACTATAAAAATATCGTCATGACTGGAAATTTTCAATATTTCTTTTACCTTATCAAAAATTCTAAATTATAATAAAGTAATTCTCTACAAATGGTTTTCTAACTGTTTTATAGCTCGCCGCCAGTTGGTTATTTTTGAATCCGCTTGGAGGCGTTGTATCCGTGGACTCTTCCCGAATAACAACTTAGTTGATTCTTGATTGGCCGTCCAAATGCAAAGTCGGCCGTTCTCTAGAAAATTACAAGTCTCTTCGCACAAAATCCTGAGGGAACCTGCCTGCTCCGCCATCCATGTACTCCCAACCTCCAGAATCAATCTTACGAACCGGCAAAAGCTGTCATATCCTCTCTGTTATACCTGTATACCTCTCTGTTATATCTCATTGTAAATTTCCTCGCCCACCTCTACAATTTAGATAAACCCACTGGAAGACACGCAGACCAATTTCATCGGCATTGTTTACTTATTCCGGTGAAAAAAAAGATACAGATTATGAAACGTCCTATGTGGAGATCAAGGTAGGCACTCCAGTGCTCTTCTCTGCCTCTTCTCCCTTCCTTCCTTCCTTCTTTGCCATAAACGCTTAGTTCCTTCCGCGGCTCTCAGTCAAGATTGGTGTTGGCGAAGGCTATGTATAGGTTTCGAGTTCAAGGTAGCGCGAAGACCACGGTACTATTTTGGACGTATTTTTGCATTCCTGAGCAGCAGAAGGTAAAGTTCTCTTGGTTTTTAAGTTGCATCGTCCTTTTAAAAACACTTCACCTTTCCGCAAGACTCCCCTGCTCTCTATGAAATTGACGTCAATTTGCTGCAAACATATTTCTCACTCCCATTCAAATGCATGCATGAGCAAATAGATTTTTATTTTGCGCGAAAAATGTTACCAGATTAAATGTTTGTTTCAAATAAGCGTAAAAAAGATTTAATGAAAAAATATTCGGAGCAGCTGTGTTTACTGTGAAAAAAACTTTAAATTCATTCAATTAATTGAATCCATTAGCGTGTGCATTTTTTTGTATTTGTTAGCATGCTTTAACGTTGCTAACTGAATCTGGCTGACTAAGCCGCAATCATTTATTTTTGGATTCTGGAGTAAACTCGGGCGACCAAACTTGACCGTTAATTTTGCGACTTCTAATGCCATATTGAAAGGATTTATGTTTTGTTGGTCTTTTTTTTCATCGTATTACTCCTAAATAGGACCCAGAATCTCGGTGAATGGAGAATATTAATGCCACGAAATTAGTTGGCACTGATAAAAAAAATTACGTGGCCTTTATTTGTAGACGAAAACGGCTGAGGTCAGGTTTCAAAACTGATATCTCCATCTTAAAGTCGCTTGAGTTCGCAGCGACTTCTCTTTAGATATCTGTCCTCGATTCCGGCATTAAGATTTTGAATTTAAGAAGACGCTTAATTGTAAGGCATAGAAGGGTAATCCATCTATTGGTTGCTATTCACGAACTCTGCAATGATATCCACGAACTTATTTAATAAACGACTTTATTTAATTTATCCACGACTGAATTTAATAAAAGTATGACTTTTATCACAATATAATCCATACTTATGGATATTTTCCATTAATACAAAATTTACCCGAAAGCTATCGCCATGTAGATATATCACTTGCACCCCAATATGCATTTAATTTCGATTATCGATACTGGGAGAAGTCGAATGTCGTACAGCCCACAGACGGTCCAGACTTGATGCCAGCAACAAGCTGAGAAGGAAAAAAGACCGCGAGGACGTCCGAGCGAAAGGCGGAAGGAGGGGGCGATATGGATCCGTCACCCAGCCAACTGGGAGGGGCCTTGGGCCTTCCACGGCGAAGTGAGAAAACACTTACGAGGGGAAGATCACGAGAGAACTTCCCGTAGTGTGCTGTCTCCACCACTTTAACAGAATTCGTAGGCGTATTGAAGAAAATGATAGCCTATTTGACGACGTCACTCGAGAGGAGACCTCTGTGTGGAGGATTGAGTAATTTTTAGGAATTAGTGCCAGCTATAGACGAATGCTACTGACTGTCTGCCGGTTAAGTGGATGAACACAAGTTTAGAAAGCTACCTATCAAGAAGATCACGAGGCCAAACATAGAGGCAGACGTAAACAAAAGCTCGCTTGCTTGTGGACGGATGGAGGAAGCCGACCTTCCCCCTGAGTAACAGCTGTCTGTCTTCCCTCCGAGCAACTTTTATTGCCTCCGCTATTAATGGAGATGAACCACTGACCCACCTACGCAGTAACTTACTGAGAGTCAGCCAAGTTAACATAAATAGAATAGGATATCTGCTTTTGAGTTTGTCTGCGTGCGGCAAATGGGAGACGAAAGAGAGAGAGAAATGGAAGGCCAATTGTCCTGAACGCAGGTCGATATCCCACATAAACTATGCAGAAAAGCTTAGATAAATTTACTGCCGACAAAGTTAGTAATAACATAAATGAAAAATGAATGAAGGAGGAGGAATTTATTTTCTTCCTGTATTCTACATCCAAAAGATCATGTATTTTGGGCTGATCGAATGTTGGTTGGCTATGGAATTTTGAAAATTGTAAGATGGGCAAAGGAAGGACTGGAGGAAAAAAATAACAAAGGTGTTCAAGTTCTCAAGAAAGTGGAACATTTAATCGAATAGCGAGCATAAACTAAAGCAGGTTCACTGCATCTACTTAGAAAGTGTTTTGGAGCAAGATGACGGACATTAAATGAAGAACTGCATCATGTTAAGAATGATTAACAAACAGAAGATCTGTGATGACACGGACCTGAAGAAAATTTGTAAAGAAAAGATGCGAGAAATATTTTCCTGAGGCGTGTTGCGTACTTGCCGGAAACTTGGTTCTTGAGACAAAAGAGGGTAAGCGTATATTTGTGGAGGATTTCCAGAAGTGGGTGTGGATGAGGATGGACTAAGTGGGGTGAATGGAAAAAACAAACGAGAAAGTTCTCTGCATGGTACGGGAGGAGAGAAGTCTGTCGGGAAAAGTTCAAAGAAAGCAGCATTAAAGTGGATGCAGGTTATTTTATTGGAGATGGAATGATGAAGACTATGGTATACAAGGGGGAGAATGTTGGGAAATCAATGTAGAGGTAGAGTATGAATCATCATGTTGGATGAAATGAAGTGAAGTAGAAAGCACGAGATATAGAAGAATGATGCAATGCAGGGTATAGTATTTATTTACGTGTTAGGCTAGGCTTAGAAGGTATCAGTGCTTAGTCCCTGGATCCATCAAATCCTACATTAACCAGTAGACTACTCCTAACATTGATACAGGTGAGGTCTCTTTCTAAATTCATCAGCCAAGATTTACAACGATTCAAATACTTCAATACTGATTCTGAATGTTTACCTCCGTTTAGTATATGATATACGAAAATAGTTTGAAAGGTTCTAGGAATAATCACCAGATGTCAGCGCTAGTGCAACGAGTTTCCCGCGTAGTAATCGGTAATCCTTATGACTAAACACGTAACGCATCAGTGCCCTGAGAAGAGATCTGTCGTGCGGACGTCTCTCTGTTGTTCCCGCGTAGTGATTTGTGGAAATGGAAAAAAATTGAGATTCGAGCAGTGATTAAATACTTCGTAAAGAACGGTATGAAATCAAAGGAAATTCATGCCGATTTTCAGAAAACTCTGGGGGAATCTGTTCCTTCGTATTCAACTGTTGCCAAGTGGACAAATGAGTTTAAGTTTGTTCGGGACGGCTTAAATAATGATCTGCGTAGTGGTCGGCCAAAATTTACCACTATCCCAGAAATTATTGCAAAAGTGCATTAAATGTTAATGGAGGATCGACGACTGAAAGTGCGATAAATCGTTGAAGGTATAGGAATGTAATCTGAATGAGTATATCACATTTTAACAGTGGCGTTGGATGAGAAAGTTATCTACTAGAGGGATCCCGCGACTCTTGACGTAGGGCCACAAACGTATCAGAATGGAAATTTCCAAACAATATTTGACCCGTTTTAAGAGCAACTAACAAGATTTTGTACGCCGGTTTGTGACCACAGTTGAAACTTGGGTTCAATTATGTACCCCAGAGACAAAACAGCAGTCGAAACATGTCCACCACCAGAGAAAGCAAAGGCAATACGGTCGGCCGAAAAGTTGATGGGTTCAGTTTTCAAGGATGCGAAAGGGATTCTGGCAATTGATATCTTCCCACTGGTAAAATAACACTGGTAAAACACGCGTGGTGCCATAGCAAAAATAAGTGAACTAAGATACGAATTGTTGTCACACCCGTCTTATTCTCCATTAGATCCCAATCCCTTCCCCAAGCTTCCCCAAGATTTTCCTCGGTGGACGGAGATTCTCTTCAAACAAAGAACTAAAATCCGAAGTAGACGGGTATTTTGAATTTTGAAAACAGGATCAAGACATTGGAACATCGTTGAACCAAGTGCACTAGTGGACAGGGAGACTACATAAAAATATAAAAAAGCTTCACTGAGGTAAGTCGGTCATTTCTATTCCATTCAGAGATCTCGGATATCAGAGGCTTTTGTAAGTGGGTGTGGAGAAAGGCGGAAAAGATTATTTAATTGGCGAGACAGATTTACGACAATTTTTTACATAAGGTCCTGAAAAAGCAGAAATTTCAAATAGGAATGGTAAAGATGCAGGAAAGGTGAATGGAGGAGTGCCTCTATTGAAAGGTTTTACGACACTGAAGGCCTTGAGGGCAGTCAGATTGTTAGGTTAGCGAAAAGACAAAGTGTGGCCTCAATGTCGGAGAATAGTCTTTTTAAAGGACATGGAGGCAGGTACAATATGGGATTTTCGTCAAATTTTAAGCGCAGATTTCCGCCCGTATAGCCCATATTGAAATAGCATGTTTAAGATACAGTTTTATCATTTAGTGTAGTGTACTCCAGTTTAAACTCATTCATTTACATTCGGAATTGAATCCAAGGAATGATTTCTGTCAGCTCCACAAACTTCTCTTTCCTGCCAATATATTCATGCCCTCATTGGCATTCACATCACCCACCACTTACTTCTTCATCCTAGGCTTTCCTCTTTGATTCTTTCCCTCCATTTTCCTTTCAGTTGCGTTCTTCAGAAAACTATCGTGCCTCTGGCCATGTCCAATCAACGTCCCTCTTCATCTGATTAAAATGTTCTCCATAGACTTCTATCTTCATTCACCCTTCGAAGTACCTCTTCATTTGTTCCTCTCACTGTTGCAATGTTAATCCTTAATGCTAAATATTATAGCCCGTCGCTTACTAGGCCTACTCATTCCACTTTTTCAACTCATTCACTTTTCTCTCACGTATATCTGTTTGGCGATTCGACTCTCGTACATTCTCTCCCAACATGACCAAAGCAGATTTGCACAATTCTTCCATTTTATTGCCTATGATCAGTGCATACAATCCACATTCTCTATCACTCGCACGGTTTTCATCACTGCTGTTTCCCATCACTCCTATTTTTACTTTTAACACTCCTCAAGTACCTCAAGCAGCCCCAACTCAATCAGTCGACAGTTAGGCTTAGCCTGACATTACAAGTCACCACCTAAATACAATAAAGTGTCTTGGAGTATGCCCTCATAAATAGGAAATTCGCTGAGAAATGAAATTTCTTATTCATTATTGAGAACACTATGACCGACATATTATTCGACTATTTTGCCATTGCCATATGCTCACTGTACCATTGTTGACGGAAGGTCGATCAGGAATACTTCAAAATGGGCACAGAAATGACAAAATGCTAAAACTGGATTGGGATTAAAGCGATTTGCCCTTAACTAACACAATTTAAATTTCTGGAGATTTTAACGCTTGTAAATTGTGTGATGAATCCAAGAAGTTTACTAAAGCTCGTAACCGTCACGGAATTATCGACATTCGAGGATTGATTATTGAGCGCATTTCCAATATATGAGTATTATCCTTCATAGGATTCTCTCTTCGCCAACTTATCTATGTGCTTCTTCAGTGGTTAGTCTGTCTCTTCAGCGTTCATTTTGGTAGCATCTCATTTCCTATCGTCTTCAATTTTCTTTTTCCCGCCTCTCTTATCGTCCAGGTCTCACATCAATAAAAAAGAAGATTCCTTCACATGTGTTATAATTAATCGCTTCCTTATGGATTTCCTCCACTATTTACCGCTATCAATTGCTACTTCTGACAGAATGATGATTTATATGCCATTCCTATCCTTCTCATTATGACTCTCTTGTTTCTTCCATCAATGGCGATCCTGTTGCCTGAATGGCTAAACTCCTCCTCTTGTTCCGGCCTGTCTCACGTATCCTTGTCAGATCTATTTCCCTTCTCTAGAAGTAGTTGAATCGCTCTCCGATTGAATCATATCCATTCTTTCCCCAACCACTCGGGACGCCATCCCCTATTTTAGTCTCAACTAATAAAACATTCAGGAAATAAGATCCTGGCAAAATCTTATAACCCAATATGTGATATTCGTGTTAGGGGAGAAATATAAATGGAATTTAAGGAGCATTTTATCGTCCCAATGGCAAACAAAAAAAGGGTATAAAATTGGGAAACTACAAAACAAGCACTAGGGTAACCCCTCAAATGTGGATATGGGAAGAATAATCGATCGATGGATGGAGAAGGAAGCGGAAGAGTATTAAAGTGGGACTTTTTTTTAATTACAAGAAGATCAGGAACAAGAGAAGCTATTCCCGCTCTAAGGATCATCTTAGAGAACAGGATACAGAAAGCTCAACCGAAATATATATCATGATTCCGAAACATTCCTTCTTTCAAAGGGACTTCACCAATATCTCACCGAATGCCTCCGATTGCTTACTAAATCGTTCCCGCCAACCGATGCCCAAAATTGAAATCTCATATAAGGGAATAGAACGTTTTCTGAAAAATATTAAGCTAATAAATCCTCCCGACTCGATCAAATACCCGCTCGTATATTTAAGGAAAGAGCATCGGAAGTTGCTCCGTATCTAGAAATCATATTGACGAAGGGATTCATCGGGAATACCAAAATGGAATGTGTAGACTCGATTAAATACTTCCCTCACGCTCGACCTCTCCTGGTTGAAACATATACACAACGGGGATTATGTATGCAATCTAACAAGAATTAGGATTAATTAGAAGAGTATTGGGGAAATGCGATGAAAAGGTTAAAAATAAATGCTTTATTTTGCTGGTTAGGCCTCCTTGAGAATACGCTACTAGTATACTATATGTATGTGATCCTTCCGAAGCTGGATTGATAGCCAAATTGGATCACGTGCAGGAGCTAGATTTGTGAAACGCTGTTGTGATAAACTGAGTAGCGTATCCAAAATATTAGAGCAGCTAGGTTGGGAATCACTCAATGGAGCGAAGGTTAAATTGCAGATTGAATTTCTTGCACAAATTGAAAAGGTGTCTCTTTAGTGTTGATGCTGGAAATATATTATTATTCCCGTCGTACGACGGTAGGCGAGAAGTAAATTTTGAGAGAATAAGTCTGGAACAGATATTCAGAAGGCTATATTTTCCGATTGGGATCAGAATCAGAACGATCAGCGATCGAACAAATTCCGAACGATCGGGGATCAGAATAATATTATCCGACCGCGCTATGGGGAAAATATTCGGGTCGAAATTAATCTGAAGTGTATTCACCCCCTGCCAGACACCCTAATGATGGCCTGCAGGGTACCAATGTATCGTATACTAAAATATCAAAACTAATTCCATCCCTCCCTACTTAAACAACGTACGTGAATGACCAACCCTTAATATCTAAGAAATTTAGTAAATATTATTACCTTTTCAATCCGGCTCCTAGAGCAACACAACGTGAAAATTCTTAAGATTGTAAATTATAAGCGGTATTCTATACAGTTGAATGCAGTTCTGAATGCTGGCCGATAACATTATAATCTAGACATGATAATGTAGCAATTTCTGGCGATAAAGTATAATTCAAAGTATTATTTTAGCTGAAATAGTTAAGTCAAACATAACCGAACTCTTTCTAGACTCATTTGGTCACCATTTTAACGATAGAATTTTGATTTTTTTACATATCTACGTAAAAGCAACGCAGGTACGTTTCTTACATAACATTTTGGTAGCGCTTTATTTTTCACTTCAGAGTCCTCAAGAAAGCCAACTGTGAACTAAAGTTACGAGCGGTATCTTCAGATTTGAAAATGTTACGTTGTAATAATACCTAGGTCGTAATGAAAAAAATTCTATTTGGAAAACCAATGTGTCTTCTTTCATCATGAAGGATTTCCACCATATTACGCCTGAAACTGTATCATTTACGAGCGGTAGTTATCTTGGGTACCGTGTGAAGGACTTCGTTTTACCTAAACATGAGACGCGCTCAAATGATGCGGTACTTGAATGCAAACAAGGAAAATATGCGAAGAAATAATAGAAACATGACGCACCACCTGACCAATAAAATAAAATAGAAATATTGAGGAATGCCAAGGGTGAATTAAGCGAAGCATTCAATGAATGATTTCACTTCGAAGATATGCAGAGGATAGAGGCAAAAAAATGAACTCCATGAACTGAACAAAGCTGCAAATCTTTGAAGAAACAGTTTGGGCGAAGTAAGACATTGGCTGGGGAAATCCAAAAACGGCAAAGAAAGTAAACGAAGTGGACGAGTGACAAGAGAGATAAGCAATGGAGGAACCCCATTATTTCTTTATTATTTATTTTACGGGGCGAGATTGAGACTATATAGCCTCTTCTTCCACCTAACCCATGAACATAACATTGAAGACAATGACAGACACTCATACCTTCGATGGAGGAAAACCCATCTAGGCGGAAGTCCCGCGATCTATGGGTTGCCAGGTGAGAAGGTTAACCCGCCACCGCCAGGGAGAGAGAGAGAGAGAATGGAACGTTGATTAGGCCGTGAAAGAAAAGAAAATTTTGGGTAAGAAAAATTGAGGAAGAAAGAGCTCATAAGACGGCATAAAAGAAGGCAGACATTAGGAAGAAGTGAGGAAAGGAATAACCCATGTTAAAGAAAGATGAAACTCCCACGATACTTAAAAGTAAAAGTCGTTAGCGGTCGTCATACTGATACTACTCCTACTACCTATTGATGACGGTAGGTTCAGGTTGAAAACTAGCTCACTGTAATAATAATAATATTTGTTGTATGTGAAGGGATGGGAAGAGAAGAGAGTGAAGCAGAATTACAGGAGTATCGGTGATTGTTCATTCGGATGGATAAGGGGGTAATGCATTCGCCTATGTAGAATGAGGTGCATTGTTTGCACGACAAAAGATAGATAATATTTTTTGAGAGGCAATTAGCGTGGGAACGGGGTGAAGGGACAATGAGGGGGATGTGGGGAGAGGGGAGCAGATCTGAATAGCAGACATATTTTACATCGGGGGCGGTTGCAAGGTGGGCAACTATGAGGAAATTTGTTAGGGGGGGCGTCAAAGGGTTGGTGGATCTGGAAGGTTTCTGAGATCGGCGGGTCGTCTCTAGGTGACAGAAGGGCATTGGGGCAGTAAGGATGAGGTCACGTCATTGTCGTGTAGAATAGGAAAAAGTTCTTTAAGAAAGGTTTTCATTCTGTGGGATCCAGGGAAACAGGTGGTGCAAAGGTTGAGTCCTGCGCCAGATGTGGGGTTGTTTTTCTGTGGTGTGTGTGGTCGGGTGGAGCGAAGGATTTTATTCTGAAGGAGCTTTTCCGGGTAACCGCGTTTGTGGAGTGCATGGTGTAGATTGTAGAGTTATTTATTCAGAGTAGCTGTGGTGTTACAAATCCGATGTCCGCGGATAGAGAGAGTGTTGGGAATGGAGTATTTGGAGTGAGAAGAATGGTAACTTGTGTAGTGTAAATATTGCTGATGATTAGTGGCTTTGATGTGTACTGAAGTGGTAAATATGGCATTGTGAAGTGAGTTGTCCGTGTGAAGAAAGGTGATGGTAGAGTCTGAAATGGAAGAAGCGAATTTAATAGTGAAAGAAGAATTTAAGGCGATAAGAAATTATTGAGATACTCAGAGCCGTGTGTCCAGAGAGAAAAAATGTCGTCTATGTAGCGGACCCAGAAAAGGATTGGAAGGGTTGCTGTGAAAGCAAAGTCTCTTCAGGGTGGCCCATGAAGGTATTGGCGTATGATGATGCGCCATCCTCGTTCCCATCGCTTTGACTTTGATTAGTAGATAAAAACATTTTTGGGAGGAGAATGCATTTTTGGTCAGGACGAAAGTGGTTAGAATGATGAGAAATTCGGTCGATGGGCACTGGGGTTGGGGGCGTGGAAAAATATAGTATCAGAGGGAGGATAGGCCTTCTGCATGGGGAATAAATGGAAATATAGAGAGAGGTGACGTCGATGGTGGTCATAAGTAAGTTGGAGGTGGAGGAAATGGAGACAGAATTTAAACAGTGGGGGAAGTGAAATGTTTATTTCGTGAAGGAGGGCAAGGAGAGTACAATAGGTTGTGGGTGGTGGTCAAGGAATGCGGCGATTATTTCGGTGGGAGAGTTGAAACTAAAAACTATAGGGCGACAGGGGATGTTAGATTTGTGTATTTTTGGGAGGAGATAAAACTCGGGTGTTCTGGCGTTTGGGGGTAAGAGTAGGGATATGTCTTGGGAGGCGAGGCCTTCTTCTGGTCCAAATCGGAGGAGAAAAGACCGAATTTCTGTTTGGCAGGTTGGTGTAGGGTTGTTGGTGAGAGTGGTGTAGGTGGATGTGTCGTCGAGGTGACTAAGGGCTTTGGAAATATAATCATGGGTGTTTAGAATTACAACTGAGGAGCCTTTATCGGCGGTGGTGACAACAATGTTGGGATTGGTCTATAGGGTTTTTAGAGCATGACTTTCGTTCGTGGAGAGGTTATTTTTTGGTTCGAGAGACTGCATGACGGATTTATTGGAAACTTTTTGGAGAAGGAGACGTATGAATATTTCCACATGATGATTACTTGGAAGGAGTTTTGGTTCTTGAGTTGAAGCCGGGAGGAATTTGTTGAGTGCGGGATTGGCGTTTATGTGATTAGAAGAGTTAATTTGTGACTTCCAGAATGTCTCGAAGGTTTCGGCAGACATTGAGGGTGTCAGACGTGAAGAATGCCTCGGAGTAGGCCGAAACTTAAACAATCAACAATGTGAGTGTCCTTTTACGTGTTGTCTATTTTACTGTAAGTTCTATGTACAAATACATATATATATATATATATATATATATATATATATATATACACACACACGTGGGTGGTCTGAAAAGCTTCCGAATCAGAAAATTTC
This sequence comes from Hetaerina titia, assembly GCA_037158775.1. Lineage (NCBI taxonomy): Eukaryota > Metazoa > Arthropoda > Insecta > Odonata > Calopterygidae > Hetaerina > Hetaerina titia. Next base: position 25,395,341 of record CM073773.1, read on the forward strand.
AGAAAAAATGTCTTGTATCTTTCTTAGGTCGGAAACTTTTCAGACCACCCTTGTGTGTGTATATTTTTTATATATATACACACACGTGTATATATATAGTGTATACATATATATAAACACATTCAAACTCGAACATTCAAAGACGGATTTGAGCAGATCACAAGTGTAAAAATATTTTCCTCGACCGGGACTTGAACACCGGATCTCTCCACTTGCCTAGATACAGTATGATACTAGACACTCCACTATAAAATATATAAAGAATTTTCTCCACATACTAGATATGTTATAGATATGCTCGCATTAGGCTACATATACGGGAAGTCCTAAGAAAAAATTGGTCTCACTCCCTTGAGTAAAGTTTTGCTCTTTTTAGTAGAAATGATTTTTTAACAAAATACTATATTTACTGCGTTATTCTTTTATTATGAAAAAATGGACTAAACGTAGCTCAGCTGGAATCTTAAAAATATAGTTGGCAGTTAAACTCAGATGTGCTTCTGCTCTCGGGAAAACTGCCCGGAGTGCCTTATCAGGATCCCTGGGGCAGTAAGTCCACCAGATAACATCACAAGTATGAGCTGGTTGAACTTTCAATTAAAGGCCTCATTTAAACGGTCCTTAGGAATGCGTAATGAAAATATAATAGGAGTTATTTTTCCCCAGCTATGCTGTATTCGGAATACAACACAAGCATTACGAAACGATGGGAGAAAAATTTAATCAAGGAATTGGAAAAAGTTTAGAGAAAATCGGCCAAATTTTTTTAGAAATCCTTACCAGTATGGTCTGAGTGTGAAGCCTATTTTGGGGCAATTAGAATTGAAGATCCAGGAGTCAGGAAGAGAGGAGACAAGATTCAAAAGACTTTTAGAGAGGTACAGAACACACAAGTTTACTTAATAACACTGAGGAGGCACTGAGGTGGCAAGGTCCCACATTTGGTCGACAACTTGGACGAAATAAAAGATCGATTCATGTGCTTGTTCTTCACTGTCACGACACAAATAACCATGTCAACAAAATCGAACGAAACCACCCTTCCTTTCTGAATTCAAATAGCAACAACATTCGAAACTTAACTCGAACACGACCATTATTTTATATATTTGGTGGACATGCTGTGTACGCGCGAATATATTTTTATGTTTTCGCACATTTGTGCCTGAAAGGCTTGCACACCAATCGCCGTAAAACTTGGATAGGCTCGCGAGGTATTTATTTATTTATTTATTTAAGGACCTAATTGGGGCGAGATTGAGACTTCATAGTCCTTTCTTCCACCTAACCCTTGTACATTACAACAAAGACTTTCACGTACATCCATACCCTGAGTGGGGGAAAACCAACCAAGACGGGGATCGAACCCGTGACCTCTGGATTGGCAGGCGAGGGAGTTACCCCGCCGCCACCGGGGTATGGTGTACATGCAGAGATTTCCGGAATATATTGGGAAAAAAATTGTTCCGACAGGTATTCAAGTGGGGTTCAAGGTGACAGAATAGAAAATTTCTCGGTGAACTCTAAAATTCCCAAAAACTATTTAACTGCGAAAGAACTTTCAAGTGAACTCACCCGTTTGAATGTCTTCGCTACCGGAATGATGTCAGTCTTCTCCTTGGATGCGTTTCCGGGACGAAGACGTCTGCATGTCCAGCTCGTATCCGAGTGGCCAGTTCCTTCCTCCCAGGCGTCTGACCGACTCAACCACACTCACCTCTCCGGTAGACTGCTTGCTCTAGCGATCGGATCTCTCTCTTCCTTCCTCGCTCCCCCCTCCACTCTCGCCCTCCGCCCGTCCCACCCCTCAACCCCCTCGCCGTCTCGGCAGCCGGCCTCCGCACGCCGACGCACCCCTTCCGCCCCGGCTCCCTCTGACCCCCCCCCCCCAACCCCGTGGCCAACTTCCCCTCGTCAAGGCCCTTGGCGCAAGATCATCCGCCACTTAGGCTGGAGGGATGATTAGTGCTTATGCTCATTCCGCATCTGGATCCACGCGATACTTCCAAGGTCACTTCTGAAGGTTAATGGCGAGAAGAATTTCTTTTTACTATGTTAAACCAATAAAAACCAGTGGCCACATTTCTGAAATGTGCGCGCGAATCCAAACCATTCGCTTTACTTTTTTTGATGCTATTTTTTTCCTGTAGCATCACCACAATTATCGCAGCCGAGCTCTAAAAAGATTGCGAAGATACCGCTTACGCTTACCGGTATCAACTGAAATGACGCCATTAAGCGGTAGTCATCATTAAAGGCAACCCGCAGGTAGAATTTTATCGGTACCGAACGCACTACTATGCGTTACGTATCGCGTGTAATTTCTATAGTTTTCCCCGGATTGCTTTTCTTCTTTATGACTGTTAACAAACCCGTTCTCTTCCTTTCTCCTACACGCTTCCTCCTAGTATTACATTTTCTATCGCGACTATCAAGTCCCACTCAAATCTCTATACGTGTATGTCTTCCCCCTTTTTTATCACTCTTCGGATTTTATCCAGCAAATTCAGCACCTTAAACCTCATCGCGTTTAAAAATGTCTTCGTTTTCTTCCTCTACGTCCGACGGATTTTCTTCATTTGTCTCCATGGCCACATCTGCAGACTCCAACCTGGACCTATCCTCTTCGGATCCATGCAGCACAACGCTACATATTATTAATGCATCTGCAAATGTTTTCGCTACGTTTTTACTTGGCGTACCATTAGTTTCCGTCAATTTCTTCTTTGTCAATTCTTCTCCTCGTGCCCACACTACTTGGTCTGTTTCCTTAAAAATACTTACCAATTACGTGAACAACTCCACCTTGTTCGGGTAATTATCAGTACCAAACTACTTCCATGGTGCTCAATGGTATTTTACTGAATTTTTACTTGAATTTGAAGCTTCAAGGTTAACATTCGTTTCTTGATCCCCTGAATAAATTCGAACCACTCCCCGATTTAATCCGTCCGTCACTGGGATTTTGAGGACGCGATAACAGAACAACTAGCGGTCCACGAGCCCATTAATTTTAAACGATGTCACCTTTAAATGGAAAATTTAATGATGACGCTCCATAACCGACCGAACGAGGAAGACGTTCGCTAAAAGTCATTTTACCGCTAAGCCCATTTCCTCTATCAAATTTTTGCCAACAGAATTTTTAAAGAAGGGAGCATAATTTGTATCTTAAACTTAGAGGCCACCGTTTTCTAAGCATTCAAACGTTTATTAAGCATTCTGATGAGTTCATTGGTTTCCGCAACGATGAGTTTGAAGAACTCAATCGAGTTTTTATTTATAAACGGTATCCTTTGAATATTAAAAATGTCCTATCTTGATTTGGTTCGAGTAAAGTTTCCAGTCAAAAAAATTAGGGATATTTTACTACACCACACATTTGTTCGCCACGTAAAGAAAAATCTGGCTCGTGAAAAAAAGATTTATGAAGAATAGTTTATTAAGAATGTGCTTACTTTTGATTTTTAAGTGAAATAAAATAAACATAACATTCCGATGAAATTCCCTATTAACGCATTAATTTTGACGAATTGGCAGTTAGTAACTAGATATACGAGATATGTCCGGAAAGGATTTATTCATGCACTATGTTGAGAAAAATGGCCTACTTAGAACAATGAGGTCTAAGTCCCCTTCAAAGTACTCCCCTTGGAACCTCAAACATTTATCCCAGGGTGTCTTCCACTCTTCTAAACAATCGGCAAAGTCCTTTTTCCGGCTGGTCATGAGCTGCCTCGCCCGCACATTCTCCTGCGTCTCGTTGATGGCAAGAATTTCGTGCTGCAGTTGTGGTGGACTTACTCCAACCCCCAAACGATGGCACAGGTTTTCTAAAAAAACTCATAAGTGGAGATGAGTCATGTGTTTGTCTATCTACGGATCTGACCCTGAAACAAAAACGCAATCTTTCCTATAATTAGATGACGAGATAAAAGGGATGGTGCGGGTATGAGGCAGCTGATGACCATTCCGAAAAAGGACTTTGCAGATTGTTTTGACGTTGGGATAAGTGTGTGAGGATGTAAAGGGAGAGCTTTGAAGTGGACTGAGGCTATTATTTTTCTCAAAATATTGAATGGTTTGATATTTTCCGGACAGACCTCGTATTAATCAATCAAAGATAATATAACTATTAAAGATAGTTTTTGGACGGTCCCTAAAACGACCATTTTCCATTTATTGCGTGAACATATGAATGCTTTCTTTCCCCTACATTACCTGTTGGAGGGCTGCTACCTATTTATATTTATAGCCTTGACAACACTAAGTGCTTTAATCTGACGTTTCCATCTGAAAGTTTGACCCTTTCAACGCTAAATTTCTTCAGATAATTTTTTCGTTTGTTCATAACTTGTGTTGTTTACAATGACTCGAAAATGTTGTCTCAGCGAAAAATGGTGTTAACTCGTGAACACTTTCGCGATTGTTTTCGTGATGATATTTTACGATTTTCAACGTGGATTATCAAGTCAGGAGTGTATCGATCAACTTACGTTGACTTTTGGTAATGAAGCCCCATCCTCTGCCACTGTGAAACGCTGGTATAACGAATTCCATCATGGCCGCCGTTCGCTCAAAATCCAGTTCGCTCCAAAATGGCAGTTGTCGTGCCAGAAAACATTGATGCTGTGCAAGAACTAGGAAAAGGAAGATCGTCAAGTGACTTAACGTGAGATTGAGGCATCCTATGGGGATTAGTCTGACGTATGAGCATCAATGAGATATTGCATGAACATTTAGCAGTGAAACAATTTAATGAAAACTTCGTTGCAAATTGCAACGAAGTTTTCATTATGTCTCGATTCCACAATATCACGCCTGATTCTTCACTTTTCGTGTGAAACAATTTGTTCGCCTTGGATCGCGCATAATTTGAATAAACTCAAAAAGGTGCTCGTGTCAATTGGTGCAAAGAACTGCTCAAGAAATATAGTCGTGGTTCATCAAAAGCTGTGTATAACATCTAAACAGGTGACAAATCTTGTATATATGCGTATGAGCATATCGAAATAATACAGCAATCCACTGTATGGGTCTTCCAAGACGAGCCAAATCCGACAAAAGTGATTCGTGCACGAAGCACATCGAAGCAAATGATCACCTGTTTCTTCAGAATAACTGGACATGTAGCAACCGTAGAGCTACGTATAACCGTGAATTCTAAATGGTACGCGAGCATTTGTTTGCCAGAAGTGCTTGGTGAAATGCGGAAAAAGAAGCAGCAACGAAGGATCATTCTTCATCATGACAATATAAGCTCTTACATATCGGCTAAAACAACTACCTATTTGACTGACCAAAACGTCAAGTCGATGCCGTACAGCCCTGATTTAGCACCAAATGACTTCTTTTTATTCCCGTTTATCAAGAAAAAATTGCATGGACAACGTTTTTCGGCGCCTGAAGCTTGATGCATTCAAAAACCATGTTTTGGAGGTATCTCAATCGGAATGGAAAAAGTGTTGCGAAAATTGGTTCGAGGCGAAGCAAAAGTGTATTGGTTGTCATTGAGAATACTTCGAAAAACAACATAGTAAGATAATGTGTAAATAAAATAAATTTCATTTACCTTAAATTGATGTTTACGGTGGAGTTGGGTTAACGTTCTCACTTACCAACCCAGAGGTCGCGGGTTCGATTCCCTCTCAATCTCGGCCTTGGGTGTTTGTTATTGTTTATATTGCTACATCATTGTTAAAAGTCTGATGTAAAGGCCAAAGTGTTCGGATTCATGGGAAATAAGTAAATACACAAGATAACACCTAAACCGGTCACGTGTTGTCAAAAAATCACTCAGGAAAAATATATTGTTTCATTTATTATTTTATTACTTTTTGTGATATAATTCCAAGTTCCATCGAGGGTGGGGACATAACACCCCCTGCCACACGACCTTGCGGGGTATTATATTAATTTAGTCACGGCATCATCAGTAATAATATCTGCTTTCGGTGATTGAACCTCGCTCGTATATATTGTTGTTTGCATGCACGGACAAGCAAACGACTTCTGAAACAAAACAAATGCTGCTATAGCTCCTCAATGAATCAGTATATGGCGCTGTGGGAGTACAACTGTTTTCTGAAGCGCCAATATTTAAACATAAGCAAACGGCTCTTACTTTATGAATATACCTCGTATCAACTGACAATATTTTCAATATTGTCACTCGCCGTTGGGACATAACGCAAAGATAAAGCACGGCGTAAGACCTGGGGACGGAAATAAAACTTTGGCTGCATTCGTTTCCTCGTTTTTTCCCATTGGCCATACACACCCCTAATGACACAGTCCATAAACGTCAGAGAACTACATCACACAATTCAAACTAAAACAAGGAGATCATTTTTTATTATTAACGCAAAACTCAAGATTAATTGCATCTCTACACTAACGTTCGTTGAATATCGACCGGGAAATTAACAGCTCGTACAAGATCTGTATACCGGAAAGGCTTGGGGACTTTGGGGGTGGGAATTTTTAATAAAGGAAATACACGCCTAGGCATTTCTTAGAAAACCATCGCGGAAAGAGAAATTACCAATCTCTGCGAAGCAAACTACGATTTTAATTAAGAGATTTTTTTCTATGATGTCATCGGCCGATCGATCGTTCCTCTGTTTTAATTGATTTCTTCGAAGAGGGATGTCAAAGATATTCCTCGTCTTGCGAGTCACCGCGACCACACCAACCCACGACTTTGACTTTAATGATTAACTCCCAACAGTTGCGCTCTTCCTCTGCAAAATTTCCATACACTCCCACTGCGTCTTCCACCACGCTTCGTTTGCTCTATTTGTTACCCGTCTCAATGTATTATTTAACTTTCTAGTCCCTTCTACTTTGTAGTTGTAATCTGTAACCCTTTGTAGTTCCTTCTATCTAGCTCTGTATTTACATTCTTCCATTTCCTCCTCTCTTTATAATCTTTCGTCCGTGATCCACGATTTCCTTGTCCTTTCCCTATTTACTTTTCCTATAGTTTCCTCCATAAAAATCCCTTTCCCCTTAAGTCCCTCATAAAGTAAAAGCCACTTAAACTATAGCAACTCTACCCCTCAACAAGGAAGGCAATCACTATGCGTGCAAGTGTGACGTGAACGTTTCCGTATGGACATTGAAGGAGTTCTTCACATAGTTTAGAGCATTCGTGAGTTGCAGAACAACGTAATCAATTCGCAGAATTTCCAGAGGACTCAATAAAAAAATCTTATCTCATTTAGGTGGTTTTGATATTTCCCTTAACTTAAAATTCACAGGGGACAAATGGGAGGTTGTTCTGAGAGATTTAACGGAAATAAAAAATAAATTATGCCGAAAAGCATTTGACCATTTTCTAGGTAAAACTTATAGGATGGGAACCTTATAACAAAGGTGGGAATATTTTAAGTGGAGAATAACAGTAGCTAAAGGAGAAACTATTGTAAGAGTAAATTTGAATAGAAACAGGAAATCGCGGATTACGTACTAGATGATTAGGCGCTGAAGACGGACACAACCCAATCCAGCACCAACTCTACATCAGGTCCCTTTTCCTCTCTGTGTACTTCCTTCCTCCCTATATGTATATATGATAGAAGAAAAAGAGAAATACATATAAAAAACGAACGTATGAATGGTGGGAAAGGTGGAATCGAGTAGATAACAAGTGTAAAAAAGTTTCCTTGACGGATCTACGTCATGCCGGGCGGGTTAGAGTATCGTTCAGGGTAAGTCACAGATTCATGGTTCGAGTACCGGTCAAGGAAAACTGTGATCTGCTCGATTCCACCTTTCCCACCATTCCTGTGATCGTCTTTTATGTGTGTCCCTATCCCTTTTCCTTATATCTGTATAAATATATTATGTGTGGGTATGAATGTATATCGTACACACATACAGACATACATACTAGTACACAGTATATACGAGTACTAACAGGGTTATGTGTATTGCAAGACAGGTTCAATTTTCCAGGGTCTCTAGTCGAGGGTTTGTTTGATGGCCGGGCGAGCTTGGAGGAGGGGACACTCTTGTGCATATGGATTTGTGGAGAGGGTTGGGTTTACCAGGAGTTAAATGTATGCAAGAGAGTCTGGTGGGAAATTAGTCGAGAGAAAGAGACGCATAGGAAAAAGCAGTGCTATGATGACAATACATTTGTCAGGAAGAGAAAAATGAACCCCCCGTAACAAGAAGACGAACAAATTTTTCACTACAGTAAAAGTAAAAACCAGAAGACATGACAGACGTAAGACATTATTCCCATTGAGGGAACCGAAAGTACGAGGGTCATCCGGAAAGTAGTACCCGTTCGTGAAATAAAGACACAAAAGTAAATATTAACAAACATAAAAAATTTTATTTGAAAGAGGATACTTTAAACTACTTCTCAACATAATCTCCAAGCAAATTAAGGCATTTGTCATAACGTGTGACAAGTTTCTGTATTCCTGCTGCATAGTCCTTCGCCGCCAGCTCATTGAGATGCAGGGTCACTCCTTCTTTAAGTTCTTCATGCGAGGGACCCATCTTGCACAAATTTTTGCATAATGCAGATGGTGTTTAACAATTTCATGAACAATTGTTCGAGAAACATTGGGAAAATGCTCACAGATGTCATCAATTGTGACGCGCCGATCGTTCCTCACGAATTCGTCAACTGAGCTCACCAGTTGGTCTGTAATGACAGACGGTCTCCCCGAACGCTCATCGTCGTGTGACTCGTCCATTACATTGTCTCCATACACCTCCTTTAATTGGCGATGAATATCACATGGGCGAACGTTTCTTGCATTGAGGAATTTAATCACTGCCCTCACTTCACAACTGGCGGCGTTCTCAATTTTTTTAAACATTGTAAACAATCACAGAAACAACACAGGCAATGCTAGCGTCACGCAACTTGGCTCAGAGAAGGCAGACAAGCCACTGAAGCTATCTGACCTCGTCCAGCGGCTACTCGCGTCGTCAGCACTTCATGCGGCACGAACGGGTACTACTTTCCGGATGACTCTCGTATCTTCAGAGTAAATGGAAGGAAGAAGTGGAAGAACTGTATGGTCAAGAGAGGAGGTTGGATACATATGTAGGGAGAATCGCATGTAGATGAGGATGGTCAACAACATTGTTATTCTACATAAAATACAAGTATTACATTATTACAAGACACAGGTTTCGTTGCTGAGCAGCGTCATCAGGTGAGGAAATCTCTGTTGCCTCACCTAATTTTAATCACGTGACAGTTGCACTAAGTTACGTCGGAAATCATTCTCTACATTAAGTGCGCCGTTTGCGCTACCGATGGATGCGCATCAGTCGGAAATAATATTTATGATTCCCCAACAGATCATATCGCACAGCAACGAACCTGGGTCATGCTATAAATTATATTCAATGAGGCGCAATGTTTTTTGAGTCCTTTAAACTTGGGATAAAACATTGAAAAGTGAGTTATGATCAATTCTGAGGAATTCAATTCATTAAGAAAAGCTACGTATCATGCCATAATGAGTCAAATTAGGCAAGTATCTATGGATTATCCATTAATTATCAATGGAAGATACCATTTCTAACAGAAGAAACGACTGTTTACAATCAGACGAAGGCCCTTGGGTTTAATAGGGGGAGAGGAACGTGACGTCATCGCTGAAAAATAAATAAAACCACATATAGATAAGAATGCAAAGAGTTTAATTCAACGCACTTTCTTCGCGCGTTGAATTCTGTTCTTCGTGGAGTTCGAGATGCTACCCCCGGCTGCTCGCATATGAATCGGCAATGAGTAGAGTTTAGGGGAATATGCTGTATTTTGCAAAGCACTACGGCCACGCCAAATAGGTGCGGAAAACTGGAGTCCAGTAATACTGTTATTAACCATTCTGCCGCTTGATTGCAGTCATTGCAGAGGACATAAAAGAGGTCGAAACGTGGAAATCAGGGATGAGGATAATTAATTAAAAAAATAATTGGATACTCAAGATATGTGAGCGTGGTAGTCCAGTGGGTAGAGTGATGGACTGACCGGAAGTCCCGTTTTTTATCCCGGATGATGACTCTGGGAACCCTCAGCTTCACACAAAGTGTGTGTGATTTTTTTCAGGGAAATAGGTCTTCCTGGGAAACCACAGGTGGTGCAGGGAATAAGGAACTGACTCCCTTCATTACGCTGATGTGTGATTTTAGCGTATTGTACACGATTTAGTACTGGATGAGCTCTACCTTACCTCCTTCGGGTTGATCATTGCAGTTTTCGTCTCAAGAAATAGGAAGGATGTAGATGAGCATTAAAGAAAGAGGGGAATACGTTTCATATGGGCGGACTATTTAGTGATAACGTTCTCCTAAATCCTACCGTACAATAGAAACTTTGCTGCTCAGGATATTGAGAGAGGGGCGTGGTTTGGCAAAAGCTGCGTTTACAAAGACGGGGGAATGGATGGCCAGGACTCGTTGGGTATGGACGAAAAGAAAAGATTTAGAAAAGACTTGAATATGCATGGAAAAAACATTGCTTGGCTTCGCAAACCGGATCTTCGAAGGAATGAGCAGAGACTGGAGGTTATGAGACGTGGCCTCGGAGAACAGAGTTCGAAACAATTCGTTTTTTGCAAGAGAAAGAATGCTGGAGAGATGAAATGTCACGTTTGATGGCCGAAGGGAGAGGATGCTCCTCGGAAAAGTTCAAAGGTGACAGACAAGACAGATAGAAGATATATCGACAAACATGTGATGAAAACAAATTTTAATGGTTTTGGAGTTTAGTTGCCTTAGAATATGAAAAATAATTGCATGTCATCGAGGTTTTACAATCATATGGCATCAAAATAAGAAAGAAAATTATTAGTAATATCATTGCTGGTAATCTACCGTTTGAGGTAGGTTTTGGATGAACACGAACCGAACAAAAATACATTACTTTGCCTCTTATAACAATCTGACAACAGAAACTATATAACAAACCCTTCTTCAATTTCGCATACTTCCTCCTCCTCTTCAACCTTTTCAATATGCCTATCCTTTTCCTAGCCCTTCCTCGCTCGCCTAACAGCATATTCATCATACAGGGTTCGTCCGGAAAATAAGTTTATGATGCTCATTGTCTTTTTTGACAAAAGGGGAGTCGTCCACTACGAATTTGTACCTGAACGACAAACTGTAAATGCTGCATTTTACGTCCAAGTGCTCGACAGGCTTCGAAAAAGAGTCGCCCGCCTCCGGCCAGCGATCAAAAACATCTGGCGGCTGCATCACGACAATGCACCGTCTCACACCGCGCTTGTCGTGTCGGACGTGTCGTGTCGTGTTGGCCAAGCACGGCGTGGCAACGCTGCCGCACCCGCCCTACAGCCCGGACTTCTTTCTGTTCCCGAAGAGGAGTTTGAAAGGAACGCGATACGGGACTTTGGACGCCGTCAAAGAGGCCGTGACGACGTGTCTTCGAGAGGTTCCCGATGATGCCTTCGCGGGAGCGTTCCAGGAATGGGAACGCTGCTGGAACAAGTGTATCGACTCACAAGGGTCCTATTTTGAGGAATATTAGCTTAAGATATGTAAAAGTGTAATAAATTTTTTTTCCTGAGCTCAGTACACTTATTTTCCGGAAGAACCCTGTATCTCCTATATCACAGTCTCCGACACCCCATCCCCAATCAAGAATAGAAACGTTTAAATTATATCCAAAATTATTACGATGAGAAATCAATATAAGGTGAATACTTAATGAAACATTACATTTTTAAAAAATCGGTCCAAAACTTATACAAATCATTAGGAACACATGCCTCACACGTTGTATACAATGATGTTAAGAAACCTTTCACATGCTATTCATGAAAATAATCAGTTACAGAATTACCAAATTTGATGAAAACACACAGCGTAAAACGCAAATGCGAATACCTTGAGTATCATTACGTTCGATGAATGGCGATTTCGAAAAGTCTGCGGTAGAAGGGAGAATGTTGGATGAATATGAAGGAATAGAGAATAGGCGTTTTGGATGGCAAAAAAAGGATAGACAATTCATTGTTTCATGGCAGGGCAGAGCCAATACATGAATAGGTAATCTTTGTCTTCAATGCATGACTTATTATCATCCGTCGATTATACAAGAAACAATTAGCACAGAATCAACATTGAATTCAGTGGTATCCCGATCCCCTACCAAATTACCCCTACCGACCCCTAATGGCGCAAATGACCTTCGACACCTAACCAAAATTGAACTAACTAACCATATCTCAAATACAAATCAAATAAATGTAAACATTAAAAAAAATAATTCGTGTTTTACATAAATTAATACAATATAGATATATGTATTTTTTAAGAGCGATTTACCGGTCAAGGCAAGTTTGTGATGGATCCAACAACTAAGCTCTGATATACTATTCCCAATCACCCAGTTAACACAACACGGAGTAAAAACATCATAGATACAATAAAACCTGCCTTAAAATTAGCCACCCTTTGAAAACCACGCGCTCCCTGCCTCCCTTCATCCCGTTCTACATCAACATTCTCCCCTCTATCAATGTGTTCAATATCCCATCGCCAATTCTCTGCTAGCTTTGCATTTCTCCGGAATTTGAGATACTAGGAAAAAAAATATTCATTCGTCTTGTACATCAATGTTATTCTCTTCGAATCAGTCCCCATTAATTAGATATTATACACTTTCGACAGCGCTTTTCCAATCCTCAAAACACTTCTGGGACTCGATCGGACGGTAAAGCCTTTAGCTCTCTCTCAGCGATGCGTTTTTAATTTCATCTACAAATATATTTGCAAAACGACGGTCCTTTTTGATTCTCTTTATTTCTGGGATCAGAAGACAAAAGTCACAATATGTGGCCATGTCTGACGAATATAAAGGTTGTGGTATCATTACTAGAGTACTGTTTTTGATCAAAAATTCACGAACAACAAGCAGTGCATTATTTTAGTGGTGATGCAAAAGCCATTAATTGTTTCGCCACAAACACGGATGGTTTTCTCGTATTGTTTCACGCAAACAGCGTTGAACTTTGTAAGTGGTACCCTTTATTGGACGCTTGACCTGGTGGCAATAAACCATGGTGCATAATGCTGAGCACTAATGCAAAATTACCCTATTCCCGTTACTTTTTAAACACCCCTCGTTCTTAAAACTTCACTTCATTTCATCCAACATGATGAGTCATATCCTACCTCCACCTCACTTACCCAACATTCTCCTCCTAAATATCATTGTCTTCATCATTCCATCTCCAATCAAAATGCTCTGCATTCACTTTTCCTCTTTATATGAATTCCCCCCCCCCCAGACCTCTCTCCTCCTGTACCATACGGAGAACTTCCTCGTTTGTTTTTTTTCCATTCACCCCTCTTAGTCCATCCTCATCCACACCCACTTCTGGAAAACCCCCACAAATCTACGCTTACCCTCTTTTGACTCAAAGACAACGTTTCCCGTAGAAGTACAATACGTACGTACCACGTGCCGTATAGTGAAATTTTCATTCATCTTTTCTTGACAAATTTTCTTCAGGTCCGTGCCACAACTCTTACATGTATTTGTTAAGACTTCTGAACCTTATACAGTTTTTTTCATTTAATCTCCAGAGTATGGGTACTTCATTCACATTTCCCAAATCACTTTCCAAATAGATTAAGCTGTTCCATTTGATTTTGATTAGGTCTCCCATATTTTAATGTTTACCCTAGACTTTCCATTTCGCGAGAACCTCTATACGTTGAATTTTTCTCAAGACTCTTCCTCCCAAACTTACCGCACCGATTCTGTCATGCACTCCTCAATAATTGCAATCCTTTAGCTGACTGACCAACAGAAAACAAACAAACAAACAAACCTAAGTACAAGAGTACCACACCAAGTTTATTTCCTTCATAATATAGCACTTGTTCTACTCCTATCACATTAATTAGTAACATTAATTTCTTCCCGAAATGTACAATTAGAATCTAGTAATTGAATGATTATCAAAAGTGGCGATGGGGCCCGAGCCCACTCTTACCTTCTGGATGGCCCATCGCTGGTGGACAGAGGTTCCTTCACTCCACTGTTGCAGTTTCTCGAGCGCACCACCACCGACACCAAGTGCAAGCTGACTCGCCCAACCGACTGAGGAATTGGATGGCATAATCTAATACCTCTTGACCTTGGGTTGACCATAGCGTCCGAATTTAGCCAGCACCTACCCGCTCACCCAAGTGTACACACTCAACATCTGAAATCTGCTAGCCGACACTCTGGAGGGTGGCAGGGGATGTTATGATATCGACCTTTAAAAACTTGATTGGGTACATGTTGCATTATGATGTCGGTAACTCATGAAAGTAAGCACATTCTGCCAAAATGAGAGGAGTTTTTTTAACCTCGGCTTGAATCGCAATATTACGCGAAGGAAACGAGATGGGATTAAATACTTATCGTCGATGGCGGGATCTTAACTTCTCTCCCTAAGTGATATAACCTGCCGATTTGGCATGGGGGGCTGCGTCCTTGGCGTAGGCCGCATGCTTCCTTCCAATTGACTACGACCTTGGGGTGGTGGAAGGGCGCGCGCCTTCCGTTGACCCCCGAGGCTTGTGACGACGAAAGTAATAACGAGTCTCTCCTTGAAAGGTCACGAAGGGTCGTACGGGGCAAGACGAAAGGTAGTCCGCGCAGCGTCTGTGTTCCTCAGCGAGGCGGCTGCAAAGGCGTCTCACCCCTGCGGGGCGGCCATTTGAGTGATGATGGGGAGGGAGGGCAACGGGAAACCACTGTGATTTTGGGGAGAGTGAGGGGGGGGGGTCCATTGATGCAGTTTGGTGATAAATGGTGCGGGAATTAGTGAAAGGTCACATTACACCGTTGTGGATCATTGCTCTAGGTGCAATTAGAATATATTTCACGTGAACATTAGATAGCGATGTTGCCTTGGTTACCTAAACACTGACGGAGTAACAAAAATTACCGTGACTTGAATGATTTGAACTCATTACATAACACCGAGTCAATGACAATTACCGTTTCTCCTTTGTAGTTTTCAAGTCACGATAATAAAAATAATAATTGTTTTCAGTACCGACTTCTTTTGCTATTATTCCAGAGGCGGCTTGAGGCTGAAGTGAATTCATGTCAAATTTCTTCCAACATTTCAATGAAAATAATTTTTTCGTCCTGAAATTCAATTCCTTAGGAACCGTATTCAACCTGACAAAACAAATCAAAAAGAAAAATGTTAACCCTTCATGCATACATGAACGGTCGACAAAATCGAGATGGCGGAAATAAAATTAAGTGGTGCATGCATGATACGAAAAAGATTAGGAATTACTGACCTAGTGCACAGTACGTATTTTGCTTAAATTTTATGTTCAAAAGCTCACATTGCTATTTCGTTTTCGGATTATTTTAGCAATCCCGTTATTAAAATCAAGGGAACATGTTTCCTAGTTACTTCATGAACCTACTTAGTCTTTTTATTAAGTCAATTTTGCCTAATAATAAAAGTTAAAAGTTACTGTTGCGGCATCTCACGCAGTTTCTTGCAAATTTTGGCTATTTTTACCCTTTCCTTTGTTCTATAATACATGAACCCTAACCTTCTTACCTCATCTTACGTACGAACACTAACCTCATCTTACGTAATTATTGGTGCTGTCATTAAGAGTCCCCTTTTCCTAAAAAGAATATATCCCATTTATAGTTGAAGAAATCGTTTTTCGCTACGATTACCTATTGATTAGGCAAAAAAAGATCTGTACTGAAAAAGATAACTGTCATGTGTTCATGAGTTGCAAGATAGCTTCCATGGCGATCAAGAAAAAATAAAATTGACTTCTTCAATAATGGCTTAAATGGTACATTAAGAAACCTTGGATAATATCACTATTCAACTACTCAGTAAGAAAATATAATGTTATGACACCGATCCTTCCCTGCTGCCATCTCAAAAGTCCTACATAGCTTAAGGACAGTCCCTATTTCAATAAAAAAATTCAAATTCACAAAGTATATCCTCCATCAATTTTCTTCTAAGTGCAGCCAGTAAGCTCCTTCAATCAGCTGTGGGGCCAGCTTATGAATACGTACACGACGGTTGTGCACCACTGGACTAGCCGAGCCAGTCAGTCTGGTTTTGAGGATTGCTTTCTCACCCTTTTCGGAGGCAGTAACTCGGGACTCTTGGTTTCCTTCAATTAGATGCAATTTGTTCATTTGCAGAGAAAAGAGCTAGCCCAGTTAATTGAACCCCCAGACTACCAATCCTAAATAACACCTTCATTAATTTGATTGCAGTCCCACCCAGCGCTAGCCAACATTTTATTGCTTCCAGATAAACAAAAACTCCAAGATATGCCCTTTAAACAATGGCATTCTCTATTGAAGAAACATTCTGGCAAGAACTACTCATTGTACATCCTTTACAGTAATTTTCAGTAGAGTTTTAGACGACATTATGATTGCAGATTAATGTATCATAAATAATATTCCCAATCCTTGTGGTCTCTGCTTGTTTGAAGGAAAAAATGATTCCTAGAAGTATTTGTACTGGTAAACTAGAAATATTTGTACTTTGCTTACCGTTTAAGTCGTGCCTGTAAAGTTCCAAGTGACTTCCGAACAAGGCCTTCCAATTTTAAGGTGACACCTATCATTTGTTAATATCAATTACTCATGACACTTGAAGATTTTCTCTTCACTCTCTTCAATTTTGAAATTGGGTGTTTCCGCAAATGGTCCCAAATACTGGAGATGCATTCAAAGTGTGTTGTCCAAATAACTCTAAGCATATCTGTTGCATGAGTAAATTATTATTATTTTTTTATTCTACCATTTAAGGCATGTTTTGGATGGACATGGCCAATTCAACTGTTCAATGATACATTTATTTACCTCTCCCAACAAAAAACACAACTTGAATTAATGTTAAGTAGCAAAGTGAACTCCATGTTTCACCAATTCTCTAAGTTCGTCCCTAAATATGGAGTGAAAAATTCAGTAAACCTTTAATGGAATTGTGACACCTAGTAAAACTGTGTTATTCAAAGCTATTACCATTTTAACTATACATATTATGAGCAACAGGAAGGGCTTACCATGGGGTTACCACTCCTTCCTTTACTTTCAGATGTATTCATAGACAACTTTTAAACTGGTGCGTTTAATTCTAAGAGTCCTTTTGTGAAGAATGTCTTCCATTGGTACCAATATGTAGATGACATTTTCTGCATACGGACAGGTTCATCATGATTGCTGGAAAAAATTTGATTCTTTTTTGAAATCTCTTGACGAAAACATCAAAATCACAAGTGGAGTGAAGGTGTCATAAATGGTTTAGATTTAGCAATTGGAAATACAAACGGAAAACTTGAATTTTCAATTTTCAGAAAATCTTGCTACAATGACCAAATGATACACCACAATTCAAGACACTACATCTCCCACAAGCTATCCAAGGCACACTGTATGCTAGACAGGTAATGATGAGGGGAAAGAAGAAACTTTACACTACCACAATAAAGATTTAATATTTCACGACCATGGTTTCGATGCTGCACACCATCATCAGGTAACATACATCAAACATTTTTCAACTTATAAAGTCTGGTTCCAAGAGGGGGGTAAGATAGGGGAAGTAAGGGAGAGGGGATGGGTATGTATTAGAAGGTTTCTGGCTTAAATTTGGAAGTTTATTAAATGAAGAACACAATGTATCACCAACGTTTGATGTATGTTACCTGATGATGGTGTGCAGCATTGAAACCATGGTCATGAAATATTAAATCTTTATTGTGGAAGTGTAAAGTTTCTTATTTGCCCTCGTCATGAAGGAATTCCCCAAAGTTAAACCTGAAACTCTTATACTTACAGGTGATGATGACCTGATCCCTATGACTAATCTCAACAACAAAAGGGTTTCACACGATTTAACAGAACGCATCCAACAATGGGTATTTTGAAGACATTATGTATCACTAAATTGTATCTTAAGAAACAAAACCATATCTCAGTCATAATGATTTACAACCAAAAAGTGAATTCTGACAATAGAAGATGGGTTAGAATCCCATACCTTGGCCAATTATCTTCAAAAACAGTCAAACACACACCAAAAGAAAATTAAAATTAAAGCAGCTTTTTACAGTAGGAGAAGCTAGGTAATAGGAGTCATGGAAAAAATCAGTGAAGAAAAAAAAACAGTGGAGCATACAACCTCCAATGTGGGGACTGCAATTTGAGTTATTTCGGGAAACCAGGATGGAATTTCCAAACAAGAGCAAAGGAACACAAGTCATTCTTCACGAACAATCATTCTACCTCCAACTTTGTCATACACCTCAGAGATCATAAACACGTCAGTCATTTCCAACCCATTACTCTACACATGGAAATGAACAACCCAAGACTTGAAAAAATTGAATGGCTATAAATTCTTATAGGTCAAACCTCTCCACATGAAACCATAGTTAAAGAGCAATTGTACTCTTTCTGTCATCGCTGCTTAATCTGTTCTCCTCTAAATTCAACCCAGAGGTATTACCTGCCTTCACTGGTCAGAACAAATCTCCCCCCTCCTCTTCCTTTACCATACCAAAGATCTCCACCCAACCCCGTCCCTCCCCCCTCCAGCATCCATTGCTATTTAACCCTGTGAAAACTTTGTAACATTTCAAAATAAAGATACCCTGTATCAAAAACGGTCACAGTAAATTTATATTTCTATAGAATAGCAGTGTTTTTCTTTCATATGCATCAAAAACCCTAAATGAAACCAGACACTTCAGTAAGTCTCTCTTCAATCCCACATACTTCTTTCCCTCCTTCATTCCATCCAACATGCCTTTCCTTGCTTATCCTAGCATCTTCCTTTCTATATCTGTCTGTATCAGTCTTCATCATTCCATTGCTATTCCAAACGCTGTGCATCCATCTTCCCTGCATCTTTTGAATTTCGCCCAACAATCCTCCCTCCTTCCCTCCTCCCATGCCTTGTCTGTTCTTCGTCTTTCTGACCCCTTCACCTTCTCCATCCTTCTCCAAGCCCACACTTCAGAAGTCTCCAATCCATGCCTATCACCTTGCCTCAATGACCATGTGTCCGTGCCATACAAAACCATGCTTCACATAAAAGATTGGAGGAGTCTTTTCTTAACATCTTTACTCAACTTCCCTGTTATCAATTCCCTCCTTCTCCTTGGAAAAGTTTTTCCACATCTGAATACTCCCAAAAAATCCCAGCAGTGTGATATCTGAATACTTAAAAGCTTTTGAAAGTCTTTGATTGGCCTACAAGAAACAGCTGGATCCCCCTATCCTTAATTTGTACTGCAAGCACATCAAAACTTAGGATTTAAAACCTGAGACCTTGAGACCTTTACCCTAACCAATTCATTCAAATTTGATGATTACGATGTAATTATATTTTTGGGTCTAAAGAAGATTAAATATTTCATCAAAGCAAATTTTTATCATTTAATAACCTATCAAGTTACACTTTCGTCCATTTAATAAGACCAAGGCAAACTTGTAACAACGTAATACAGGAAATGTGCCTAAAACATTTTTACAACTGTCAAAAGGCCTACCTTGACAAACTGTATTAAGGACCAAACAGATTCTCAAGATAATCAGATTAATGTCATCACAAATACATCACAGCCTTTGAAATAGGTTAACTTCATCATAACATTGAAATCACTTTGACGAAAATTTGACTGTAAGTTTAACTATAATTGTGGCTATTGGAATTTAATTGAATTTTTGGCATTTTAATGCTAATCCAATCATTATTGGAAAATTCAGTCAAGATGTACGACATGACTCAAATATTCAATTGTTTTGTCTGTCACACCCACTAAGTAATCACTCGTTCCATCCTCCTTATCAGCCACAATGGCTTTAACTTCAGATGTTTACCTTACCATTCCCCGTTACCTATCTAAAGAAAGAATCTACCCATCTGAAGAAGCTACCCAGGGCTGACCATAAAGCTGTTGGAATCTCTTCCAGCAATATTACACTGTCACCATGCTATAAAACAATTTAAATAAATGCAATTTGTACAATAGTTTTACTCCATTCATAATATGAAATAGGAAGTATCACAGGGGGACATCTTGAACCATACTATGATATTTGATAATTTAAATATGGGTATCTATGCATGAATTATATTTGCAATCTTACTCAGTTATCTTAAGAATTTTTTTACTCAGTGCACAACTAGGCTTTTGAGACACTCCTAAGTATTTGTACTACAAGCCAAATTTAATTCAACACGCATTACAAAACCATCATTTCATACGTATCCCAATGACCATAGTTGACAACCACTTAATTAGCCAAACAAACTATTCCATTCCGGTATTGGATTATTCCCAGTCTCATGTCATAAATGGCAAAAATTGATATTTCTTGCAAATGTTTACCTAGCAGGTCTCCAGATTTCAAGTGTCCTATTTATAAGTGTGATACACTACCTCATAAATGTAATATATTGCATTTAAATAAACTATTACAGCTCTGAAATTAATGGTTTAATTAAGGTTAGGGTTCTCTGGGTAATTAAGCATTTAATTTCCAATTAAAAGTAATGACTTAACCAAAGGGACATTTTCATCAGCAGGCAAAACAAAAAAAAATATTCTTCTTACTTCAAGGTAATTCTAAAAATATTTTATTTTATCAACATAACAAACAAAAAAATGTCAGAAAAATAAACTTGTACAACATTCATTATTTGTTGACAAAGGCATCTGATATGCTCTTAAATCAATACTTAATACCCACGTCACTGAAGTACACTTGGAACGGATAGTCAAATGAATCAGTTTGCTCGAAAACTTGGATCCATTTAAGATACCACCATTGACCTCTGGGCGACTTACAACTTACATATATGTACACTATGATGAACTCTACCATCAACAACAGAACTATACCTAAAAAATAACCTTGCTCTACATTTCATAAAAGTTTTTATCGATAAAATTAAAAATTCTTGTACTCATTCAACTATAGTTAAAACATGCGATCCTTATAAAGTTTATGGTGATGCGGGGCACCTGTGCCCTTTTATTTCATGACTTCCCTTGCAGAGTTATGAACAGGAAACAATGTGCCCCCTTGAACCATGTGGAAGTTCAGGATTTTCGAATCGAATTATTTCTTTCATGTCCGAAGAAATATTGGATTCAATTCCTGAATATTGGAAAGGCTCCAGAAAATTGGCTCGAATGAAGATATTTTTCTCATGGCAAATATCTTTTCGAGAGTGGAATAATTACATTGGTCCACACACCGCAACCTTTGCAATTATTCATCAATGCCCATTCCATGGAACCAAAGGAATTAATTCGCAAAAAAATGAGAACAGCAACGGTTAACAGATGTGGTCTAAAGATGGCATTCCTTTGAAAGATGGTGATGAAAACCACGTTGGCATTGATTCTATGAGTTTTATCAAACAAACGTCTGCGACACTAACAGGTAGAAGGGCATTTTGGTGCTTTACACAAAAAACAAACACATTCGATATTTCAAGCTAAGTAAAAGTGATAGTTTGACAGACATTGGGCTAATGACCCCATGGACCCGAGTCTGGGCCGTCATCCAAGCTGTTTGTCTAGTCAAGGTAAGCACTTTTTCCTGGGACACACACACACACACACACCACACACACAATGGTGGCAACACAATTAGGTATGTAGAACTGGTCCCCCTCGTTATTATTACCCTGTAAATGTTTTTTCACTTAATGCATACGGAGGTGGATTATGCACGATCTCTACCCTCACCTCTATAGACAACCTTCTGGTTGATTATTGTAGTTTGGTATGAAGTTCAATTGGACAAAGAGAACGGTCCACACCGCGCATATAAGGCCCTGGTGTCAGAGCGTTCCCAGTAAGAAGTACCGGCGTGCTCTCACAGCCGGTCGCGGCGGCGCCCTCAGGAGATTATGCAGCTCTTGTCGTCCTTCCCAGGGGACATGGGCGCGCCGCCGCTGGTCGACGTGGACCTCTGCCTCGGCTGAAGGCCCCCTTCGCCTCCCCTGGCGTACGCCATCGCGTCGTTCGGCACGTAGGAGATCCGCACGCCTCCGTAGGCCCGCTGCGGTGGCAGTCGGTAGACCGCCTCTTCGTCAGTCGACGAACTCGAAGAGGAGCAAGTGGAGCAGCTCCCGTCGTCCAACGACGCCCTCCGCGACCTCCAGCGGTTCCAGGCGGCGGGGTCGCGCGCGTTTGAGTCCGAGGCCGTCTTGCGCAGGGCCCATCGGTCGTCCTCGTCCAGGACCACCTCGTCCGGCATGAAGCGGACCCCCAGTCGGGGGCGCGCGCCTCCCGAGGACGTCACCCCCGTCGGCGTTCCGGCCTCCGCGGCCTCCACCCTCTGAGGAAGGCGAGAGGAGCACGCCCCTGGGGGCCTGAGGGGGAGAGAGGGGGTCGGGGGCCCTTGCGGAC